>JAQQSV010001967.1:20536-41171 GCA_028646515.1 Pseudochirops corinnae
AAAACTCCAACTCAGTTCTCAGTCAGTTCTCAGCTTCCAGATGCTGGGAGAGAAACTCTTTCTCTCTCTCTCTGTCTCTGTCTCTGTCTCTCTCTCTCTGTGTCTCTCAGCTGGCTTCAGTCTCCACGATTCTTTCTTCAGCAGGAGCAGCATTCTAATTCTGTCTCTCTGTCTCTCTCTGTCCTTAGCCAGCTTCAGTCTCCACAATTCTTCCTTCAAGGGGAGCAAAATTCCAATTCTGTCTCTGTCTCTGGAATTCTTGCTTATATGGACACCTCAGCCAGACACCTCAGCCAATCCCCTTCTTCCACATCAACAGGGGAGTTCATGCCTACTGTCCCACTTAGCTGCCTCATCATGTTCCTTAAATCAATAGTGTCACATTCAAATAGAATATGGGGGCCACTAAATCAGACATAACGATTCCTGGAGGTGACATGTTAACTTAGAAAGACACAGATTAACATTATATGTGTTCTATCTATTTTGATAAATAGTTTCCAATTATATCTTAATATAGTTCAGGCTGCATTTAGGAGTGTTGTGTCTACTGCTACATTTCCTTTTTTTTTTTTTTTTTTTACTTTTTCTTGTTTTATTGTATTTTGATATTGAATAGAGTTATTAGTTTCCACTTGTTCAATTCTGATTTTTAAGGAATTAGTTTCTTCCTTTTGCATTTGGCCAATTCTATTTTTTAGGAAGTTACTTTCCTCAGTAAATTTTTATATATCTTTTTCCTGGCTATTGACTCTTTTTTCATAATTCTCTTGCATTACTCTCATTTCTTTTTCCCAATTTTTCTTCTACTCCTCTAATTTGCTTTTTAAAATCCTTTTAAAGGTCTTCCAGGAATTTGGGGGCATGGGGAGAGGGCTGAGACCAAATCACCTTTTTATTAAAGCTTCACATGTAGCCATTTTCACACCACTGTCTATTTCTAAGTTTATGCCTTGATCCTCCCTATCACTATAATAACTTTCTATGGTCAAATTCTTTTTTTCTTTGCTCATTTTTCTGCCTTTTTTGTGACTTGTTTCTGTGAGAGCTAGGCTGTGCTCCTGCACTGTCCTAAGCCTTTTGTGCTGGAGAACTGGGTCTTACTGCCCGCTTTAGGATTTACCTTACTTTCTCTAGAAGGTACACTTTCTCTTGTGGCTTGTACTGGGGGCTTGGGTCTCCCTCTTGGTTTCCCCTGGGTGTGGAGGTTAGCTACTAACCTGCTCCAGGCTGGGTGGAGCTTTGCTGCTGGGTTGCTATGGTAACAGGCACTTTCTGGTAGCTGGCCCTATAGGAGGGATCCTGTTGCAGGTCTTCCCCAGAAGTTGGGCCCCAGTGCTAAGTTGCTATGGAAACTGGGTCTCTCTGCTGGTATGTCCTAGGGACAGGTCTCACTGTTGGCTTGCCAGGGGCATGTCTTTATTACTGGTTAGAAATGGGGTCAAGGCCTCCTTGGTAGTTTGTGCTGTGAGTGAAGTCCTGGGGTGGGGCCTTGCTGAGCTACACAGACTGCTCATTTTGCCGGTTTTCAGGAGGGTGGGACTTCATTGGTGGGTTACTCCAGGCTTTCAGCCTTGCTGTAGGCCCCCTGCTGTGAGGCTCCCTGCTTCTGCTCTCCTCCTACCTGAGTGAGAGGATCTTTCTCACCAGGCTGGTAAGCTGCTTCCCTGCTCCTAGACCAATACTGAGGCAGTTTTCTAGCTGTTTGGAGGGAAATCTGGGGAGGCTTCAGGGGGTTCCTTCCTTACTCTGCCATCTTGGCACTGGAACTCCTAAGAAACAGTTTCCATGCCACAGAATGCTAAAAAAAAAAAAAAAAGACTGATCTAAGAACTGGGAAAAGTCTGAGACAGCAATACATTATGGTCTTTATTTGCATGCAACTTTTTTTAAAGGCTTAGGTTAAAATTCACAAAATATGCCACATTATGGGATGATTGAAGAAGGATTGTTTATTTTGTAACTAACAGTAACAAAAGTTTATGAGTTTTTAATCTTCTAATAGAAAGATGAGGTGCTGAGTACCAGAAAACTCTTAATCTAAACTAGTCAAAGTCTTGAAGAAGATGAGATGGTGAAGAATTGAGGAGGAGAGAGGACAATGAAGGAGGCAGGGAAAAAACAGCAACAACACAACAAAACAAACTTCAATGGAGTTAAGTGAAGAAATCACTAGCAGGAGAGTTCAGGTGATGAGATGCCTTCAACTACTAGTTCCTGATGAACTGGTTAAAAAGCTCATTGGAAGACAGCTGAATAGGACTACCCTGCAACAGCATCAACAGTTGGAGAAAGAGGAAGCCTTTCATCAGCTGCTTGTTTGCTCTCTGCTACCCCTTGTGGTGGGAAAGGAGGAAGCAGAAAAGTGAGATACAGACTTTGATGCTGATTTGCTATTGGGTCAGCTGGCTGACCACTGATTGGCAGATGCAGAATCCTGGTGAATGAATGATTGAGTTTGCTTACATTGTCTAGAGACAACTGACTTGATGAGATTTGCCCTTGGCTTAAAGAAAACCGTTAGGCAATACACTAGGATAACATTTTCTCAATTCCTTTTAAAGTTGACTATGAATTAAAAGAGTCTGACTATGTTTCATCAGTTTGACTATAGAGAAAAAAAAAAATTTGGCCAGTGGGTGGGGACCCGTGGAAGAGCAGTTAGTCAAGAAACTGCTTTGTGTGGTGTCAGTATTCCTGAACAGACCATTAACAGGAAAGCCTATGGTCCAGAGTTTTGTAATCCCCAGCACATGGCTTTACCTCATTCATGTGCACCAGATATCCATTCATCTGCATAGTTTCTCCATATGTATTCCTACTCTCCCCCACAGATACTAAAAGCATTGGTATAAGAGTGTGACCAGGTTTGTGTTTATGTTTTATCTGATCATAGATCAGATATTCTTGCACATGCTTCATATTGAGTTGCTGTTTAGTCATTTTGTGTCTAACTCTTCATGACCCCATGTAAGGTTTGCTTGGTAAGATATAGTAGTGATTTGCCTTTTCCTTCTCCAGCTCATTTTACAGATAAGGAAACTGAAGTAAGTGACTTACTAAGGGTCACACAGCTAGTAATTGTCTGAGGCTAGATTTAAACTCAGGAAGACTCATCTTCCCAGCGTTAGACCCAGCACTTGATCCATTGTGCCATAGTTACTCTCTGGATATCCGTTTTCTCATATGACAAGTGAAAAAGTTCCACTTAATAATCTCAAAAAGTTCCTTCCAGGCTTTCATGCTATGCTATGCTTCCATGAAAGAGAATTGAAAGAAGTGATTAGGAAACTAGGCCTTGAGAGTTGTCACTCCCCAAAGTGCTATTTGGAGATAAACCTAGTGTTTGGAGTATAAAATACTGCAACTTTGTGAGTAGTTATTTCAGCTTTAAATGAGAAAAACGAATGTGTCTGTAGCAGTCAGATGAGAGACAGATGCACCTGATGCTATGAGTAACTATGAAGTAACTATGAAGATATGTTGACTAATGTTTTAACCTTATTTTAAAGGTACCTCATTTTACCTTATTAAGTAAATAATTACAATCTAGTGGCATCATTATTAGTTTGATATAGATGGGAATCATATCTATGAAGCCTTTAGAGCTATAGTGGTGAATAGATGGAATCCATCTAATCCTAGAAGGTTCTAGCTCCCTGGCAGTGTGAATGTAACTAGCTGTCAGGTGGTATGCCCAACTATTTTCTGGAAACTCACACTTGCAAGTGTGATGGCAGACTGAGTTAAGTGAATGAACACAGAACAGGGGGGGAGAGTACATGGCAGAAAACAGCCCCATAAATGCACTATATGTACACATTACTTCATTTGTGCCTCACAAAAGCACTTCATGGTAGGTATTATTGATATTGTCATTCCAGTTTATAGATGGGGAAACTGAAATTCAGAGAGTGACTTGTCTAAAGTCACATAAGCAATAAATATCCAACGTGGCATTTAGCCTTATTCTCTATCACTATATTATTCCCTTGAGTTTATGTCATGTAAGGGAGGGGAAAAGTGTAGCCTGAAGAAAAGAATACTTAGGTGGAACATAATAGCTGCCTTCAAGAGTTTTTATCAGAAGTTAGACTTGTTCTGCTTGGTTGCAGAGGGCAGAATGAGGAGCAATTGAAGAAAGTAATAAGGGAGCAAATTTAACCTTAATATAAATAATAATCTGCTAATAATTAAAGTTATTTATGAAGCGGAATGTCAGGTATTAGATTCCTCCCCACATCTGCCAATGGAACATCTCCAACAAAGGCTAGATAACTACATTTCAGGTGTGAATTGGGATTATTTTTAAGGTGTGGACTGGATTATATGGCCTCTAGTATTCCTTCTAAACTCTTGGATGCTTTTGTAACTGTTTTACTGTTGAGGAAAATGATGCAAAGAAGTTAACTGACTAAACCTATGGTCAGGATTCTTCTAAGGTCTCTGATTTCAAGTACAACACCTTTTTGACTACATTGCATTCCTGTTTTATGGATGAAAAGTATTACTGTAAAGGATTTCAGCTGGGCAAGAGTCTTATTCATTTTATGTAATCATTAGCAACATTCTCATTCCCAGTGCCAGATCCTTTCACTGAGCTACATCACAGTTCTTCTGTAACAGATCATTATGCCCCATGGGATAGAACCTTTTGATTGGCTAGAAATGATGACTTTGACTTACATTACTTTTAAAAATGATAAAGTGATAATTTTATTAAATGATCCAAGAAGATAATCCTGGCTCTGAACTACTGTGGCTGCATAATTGCCAGTAAACTCAATTTTCAAGTTATTAAGTAGAAGCTTTTATGAAGACACTGTAGTCATAAGACATCTAATTACTTAGAAGAGAGCTAAATGGTAGCACAAGTTTAAGTATTTCATAGACAAATGAAAAGAGAGAGAAGTTATTTTCAATATTGTCTCCAGTGGGCTGCCTGTCAGTAGAGCTAAGAAATAGCTTAAATGATCTGGAGACAAGCTGGTGAGACTGGAACAGTTCAAATCGGCTTTTCCATTATTAATGCTCAGTGGGAAGGTTCTTGTCTTGGTCGTTTCACGTAACATCCAACAGTGGGTAGACAAATGGTCAAAGCAAAAGAGAATTTCTCCTCCATTAATATTTAAATCTCATTAAGTAGTTTTGGAACTTCCACAAATATGATTTGTATTCAATTTGAGGAGTCCTTTTTGTTAAAGCAAAACAGGATACAGTAGAAAGAATGCTAGATTTGGAATCAGAACAAATGGATCCTAATTTCTAATTCTGTGACCTTGAACAAGTCCTCTCATCTCTCTAAAACATCTATAAAATTAAAGTGTTAGACTATATAATCCAGGTGGTCCTATCTAGCTCTAAAACCTATCATCTGTTTTTTTTTAGTTTTAGAAGTTATTAGTAGGTTGGGTTTTTTTGTGTAATTTTGAGAGGTCTTGATTCAATACATATTTATTCAGTATCTTGTATGTACATAAGAAATATTATATGTATTATACAATACTATATGTACTTAAGTACAATTAAGCTTCTGCTAAGAGAGCCAGTGTGAGCAGTCCTTGAAACTGAGAACACGTGGGTTGAAGTTCCTGCTCTGATACATAATGATTGCATGACACTGCTAGGGAAATTATTTAACGTCGCAGTATGTCTGGCAAGAGGGCAACAATGTAGTACAGTAGATAGAGCCCCAACTTGGAGTCAGGAAGACTCATCTTCCTGAGTTCAAATCTGGCCTCAGAAACTTACTAGCTTTTGTCCTGGGCAAGTTACTTAGTTTCCACATCTGTAAAATGAGTTGGAGAAGGAAATGGAAAACTATTTCAGTATCTTTGCCAAGAAAACCCAAATGGGATCACAAAGAGTTGGACATGACTAAAAAACAACTGAACAATAACAATTTCAGATGACTCTCCAAGACTGACTTGCACTGGAAGAGGCAGCTTCCTTACTAAGAAGTCTGTGACATCAGTGAAATCTCAGGTCTAGTTCTTATCTCTACCCAATTTGCCAGCTGCTGGCAACAGAAAGGTGATAAACAGCAGTCAATGCCCTCAAGGTACTAATATTCCCAAAAGGAAGCTATGACACAAACACTAATAAAGGAAGAAAAACCCAAGTGGGAAGAGAATAAAGACAAAATTAAGAGCCATATAAAATTATCTGAGAAAATTAGTGGAAGAGAAAACACTGAAATATGTGGAAAGCTTCAAGAGTATCACCATTTTTTAGTCATCCAGGTTCCTAAGAGTCTTAATTGAGATTAGTTAGATGAGTTAGTTTACTGACCTACACAAATATACAAAGCTTTGTGTGAAGAAAAGATTGGACAAAACAAACAACATACCATACTATGTGAGGAATGGCAAGACACTCAGTGATTCCATCAATCTATTTGCTTTTTTTTCTCTTTCAGTCAATATATGTTCTCAGATACTTCTCTTCATTTAGTTAATCAGTCAATTATTTTATAGAGACAGAAAAAAATCCTACTTGGATTCCAATAACACATAATAAAACTTTGCTAAATTCCCTGAAATATGCTTTAGGAAATATCTAGTCAACATGACAATCAAACTAACAAAAAAAACATTGCCATCCCCCAGGATGACTGACCTAATTTGCTGGATCAGACAGCCTACAATGAAGGGTATAGGAGAGATGGATCTGGGTAGACAAATCTGGAAACAGAGGGCAATGGAATTGAGTGATGGGAATATAAATTACATTGCTGATGCTTAGAAACGGAGTGGTTGGTGAGAAAAAAAAAAGAGGAGACAAATCCACACTACTTTTTTTTTCCTAAAAATTTTTCATTAGAAGAGAATAATAATATGATGATAGCTTGAGGGAGCAGACAAGACTTTGTAGAATGGAGAAGATTTGAAAATGTTTTTGGACTAGGGCAGTAAGGAAGGCCAGTAGAGAGATAAAAATTGAAGATGTGGAAGAGAGAGGCAATGCTTAATGTAGTAAAGTCTTAGGAATGCAGAAAAAACATTCAGACTAGGCAGGTATCAAGGGCACAAGCAGAAGAGCCAACCTTAGCAAGGAGGAGGTTTATATCATCTTCTGAGCTGGAGAGAGAAGAAAAATTTAGTGAAGATATAAAGAAGATTTGAGGTATGTAGGAGAGATGAGGAAGTGAGCCAAAGAACTTCCTTATATGCCACAAGGAAAGGCTACTCAGTACTCATCAGGGGAAGAAGAGATTAATCATGTTGGACAGTGACTCCATTTAGGGCTCCTCTTGTGAACCTGGGTAACTTGAAGGATAGTGTTACCCTGAAAAGAAAAAGGGAAGGTGGGTAGAGTTGCTTTAGAGATGTTGAGTTTCATATGATGAAAGAACTTTTGCCTTTTTATATACTACCCTTTCTTTGAAATCTTCTATAATTCTACATATTTGAAAGTGATTTTCCTTCCTCTAGTTTCCTAACATCTATAATTCAATGATGAATGAACAATAGGAAGGTATGATATCTTTCAGGCAATATATCAAATGGAAATAATATGGTAGAGTGGAAAAGATACTTGATCTGAGTTATAAGCAGCTAGATGGAACAGTAGATTAAGTGCTGGGCTTGGAGTCAAGAAGACCTGAGTTAAAATCCAGCCAAAACACTTATTAACTGTGAGACCCTGGGCAAGTCACTTAACCTCCCTCTGCCTCAGTTTCTTCAACGTAAAATGTGGCTGATAAATGAAATGGTTGACTTATACATATCTCCCAACCCCCTCTACTAGGTTAATATTCTGTTACTGCCTCCTAAATTTGTCATCCCTCTCAGGCAGTCAAACTATAGACTTCTGGCCTTGTTCAGAAGACAGCTATCATAATTCCCTTTTCATATTTCCATTTTTTTCTTTAAAATTAAATAAATGAAATATTAATGAAGATATACAGGCCTACCTGGCAACTGATAAAGCCCAGTGAAAAATCAAGATCATGTTACTAGATCAGAGTTTTAAAATCTGTGCACACATTCATTTTATGGCAAATGATCAAAGAAACTGAGAGTTGCTTTGGATCTTAAATGAATACAAGGTTAATTAAATAAGTACTTCAGTCTACTTGGAAATATTTTATTGCATCTGTCTCTCATCTGACTGCTACAGACACATTCGTTTTTCTCATTTAAAGCTGAAATCACTGCTCACAAAGTTGCAGTATTTTATACTCCAAACACTAGGTTTATCTCCAAATAGCACTTTGGGGAGTGGCAACTCTCAAGGCCTAGTTTCCTAATCACTTCTTTCAATTCTTCTTCATAGAAGCATAGCATGGCATGATAAGGCTGGAAGGGACTTTTGAGATTATTAAGTGGAACCTATTCACTTTGGCATATGAGAAAACAGATATCCAGAGAGTAAGTTCCCCTAGATCACACAGCTAGTAAGTTGGCAGAGCAGAGAATCACATTCAAGTCTTCCAGTGCCAAGTCTACCGTTCTTTTGATGATGTCATGCTGACTCAAGACTTCTGACACTAGTGCCTTACTAGCAGGATATTCATAGTTTTTAAAGGAATATGAATTTTTTTTATGAGAGAACGTTTATCAAGTGGCAATGGTATATAAAGAAGGCAAACAGTAATGAAACAAGATTTATGCCAGGTCACAACTAATTGTCTCTGTTACAGAAAAACGTAAAATAAAGTCATAGTAATAAGAAATAAATCACTGGCTATAACAGTGCCTGGCATATAGCATGTACTCAATAAATGTTAGTTAATTGAGGCAGCTAAGTTGCCTTTACTGAGGATCCTGGCCCTGCATCACAAAATGCCTACTATATCTCCCCACTTAGATGTCTTTTAGGCATCTCTAACTCAACATCTTCTAAATAGAATTCATTAGCTCCTCCACCTTAGCCATATGCTAGAATTATAGGATTTGAGAGTTAGAATGGGCTTCAGAGATCATTTATTTTAACTCATAAATGAAAAAAATCCCCACTAAATATACACAGCAGATTCTGCTTGAGTATCCCCAAGGCAAGGGGAATCTCATTTTTTTTAAAGTTCCAGATTACCCCCTTTCTACTGAGGGCACTGCCATCATTGAAGTTTTCTAGCAACCTCGGTGTCATCTGGGAATCTTTCTTCTCTACCACAGTTTCTCTCAGTTTCTTCATCTGTAAAATGGGGATAATAATAGTACCTACTTCACAGAGTTGTTGCGAAGTTCAAATGATATAGTATTTGAACCTAGATGAAAACATACATCACCAGGTAGCTTTACAATGTAGCAGTCAGATGAGAGGAAGATGCAATGTAAAGCATTAGTTCCTCTCTGAACTTGAGTTCCATCTGCTTTGTGTAAGGAATTCCCTTCCTTTGTATAACTATCTCCCCTGGAATGCAGTCCTTCGTCCCAGTCAACTCTTACAATCCCTTGCCTTCCTTCAAGGTTCAGTTCGGGTGCTGAGTCCCCTGAGAAATCTTTTTTTAATTTTCTGAGTTTTAGAACTCTATCGTTTCTCAAAATATTTATTTATTTAGATTTTGGATCATTCAAAGGAATGTATCCCTCATTAACTCTTGTCAGAGCAATATAGGAAGGGGATAACAAGAAATAAAGAGACTAGCCATTAAAAAAAAAAATAAAACATTTAAAAAAGAATTACCAAAAGAGACCAAACATTAAAAAAAAAATATGATACCCCAAAGCTAGGCAAAGACCAGGGAACTTTAAGTTTTAAAGTTATGAACTTGCTAATAAAGTGCACTTTAATCCCCTTTAAGAAAATTCTAATTTTATGTACACAAACTTATTCAAGTTTACTTCTGCAAGGTCTTCTAATGGTGAATTATTTACTCCCCTTGCCATCTCCAGGACTGGAGGCTGATTCTCCCTAACCAGGGAGGTGGTTGTTGGTGTTCAGTTGTTTTTCAGTCATGTCCAACTCTTAGTGACTCCATTGGTGGTTTTCTTGGGAAAGCTACTGGAGTGGCCTGTTATTTCCTTCTTCGGTTCGTTTTACAGATGCTGAAACTAAGTGACTTGCCCAGGGTCACTCAACTACTAAGAGGTTGAGGCTGGATTTGAACTCAGAAGATGAGTCTTTCTGACTTCAGTCCCTGGTGCTCTATCCACTACACTGTCTAGCTGCCCTAGGCTGAACTAGGAAAAATTGTAAGTGATACGTGGCCGATATTTCTTTCTTCACCTGGATGAGGAAGTTTCTTCCTAGAAAGTGTGTCCTTAGAAATCAAGACAAGTCTACTTGCTTTCACCGCTGAGTTTGTAAATCAGCCCAAAACTGGTGGCATGCATGGTCTTCTATTATGCATCTCTGTATTTCCATATGCATGTGAATAAAAGGGTCATATTCTTTCCTCTAAAATCCATCCTTCTTCCTAACTTGTCTATTTCTGTCAAAGCCACTATAACCTTGCTGGTCAGGGAGATTCATGCACCTCTTGAATTGCCCTCACTTCTCAATCAGTTGGCAAGTAATATGGATTCTACCATTGTAAGATCACTCAAAATTGCCCTTTTTTTCACTACTTCTACAACAAACACCCTAATTCATTCACTGATCATCTTTCCTTTATATTATTCCAGTAGCAATTCTTCTTCCCTTTGTAAGTCTCTGTCTCTTCAGTTTATCTTCCACAAAATTGTCAAAATGATTCTTAAAATAAATCTCTGACAGTATCATTCCTCTGCTCCAGAAACACCTGGTTGTCTTCCTAGTACATTTAGGGAAAAAAATACCACCTCTCCCATTTGAGGCTTAAAAACTTCACTATTTGGTTATAGTTAATTTTCCCAAGCATTACATATTTCTCCTCTTCATGCATTTTCCTATCTGGTCAATCTGGTTAACCTGACATACTCAATGCATAGTAGACCATTTCTCATTGCCATGCCTTTGCACAGATGTCTCCTATGTCTGCAATAATGTCCATTCTCACTTTCACCTGTCAGAATCTTTACCTTCCTTGAAGGCTCAGCTCAGATGCCCTGTCCTATACTAAAAGACCTATCCCAATCCCTTCTAGTTGCTTATGGCTGGAGAAGGACTCTAGTGAAGGATAATGGTTGCGGTAGGTTTCTCATAGGTGATATAGTAGATACAGCACTGAGTTTGGAGTTAGGACAATGTTCTTTCAAATCTGGCCTTAGTATCTGGCATATAGTAGGTACCTAATAAATCCTTGTCTCTTTCCTTCCTTCCTTGTCTGGATAGGTCAGCTGCTTAGTATAATCACCTTGTACCAAAATGGGATTGTTGGGACCAGAAACTGACAGACTTCTCAGCCAATGACCAGGTGGCTATAAGATGACAAAGGAAAGCACAAACCTTTAGTTGCCTTCTATTTTATACCACATCTTGAGTTTCACACACAAAGCTAAGATGAGATCTTGAGTCCAGAGTTTCTTCAGCTCTGTCTGATGGCTGACCCTGCTGAATTTGTGAATCAAACGTGTATGGAAACCATGTTGTATAATATTCATTTCCCTGATCAACTGTGCAGTTTCTAGAACAGTGATATCAAACTCAAATATAAAATGATCTACTTAACCTTATATATAGATCCTTGTGGCTGCATATTGATGTAGAAAATCATAAATTAACATCTATTGCAGTTTTATTTATTTTGCTAAATATTTTCCAATTACATTTTATTCTGGTTTAGACCATATTCAGGAATTTTGCAGACTGTATGATTGACACCTCTGTTCTAGAATCCTGGATTTAGATTGAATCAATGTCTGGTGGAATTTCTGGGTTCTAAAGAATCAAAAAGCCCCTTGTATATCAGAGGATCATAGATTGAAAGCTACAAGGGAAGTTAGAGATTATTTAGTCCAATTTCATCATATTACAGATGAGGAAATTTAGTTCTAATTGATAAAGTGACTTGTGTAAGATCATATGGTTAATAAATGGGAAAGTCAGTAATTTTCTTATTCATTGTTAATTTGTTATTATGCAATGCTTCAAAGTTTATCAATTCAGTGCTTGGATTAAAAAGACCTGGATAAGGTGTCCTAAAGTGTTTGGATATTTCTATGGAGATCCTACTTTGTTATGCTAAAGTTATCTTTTATCTCATTTCATTGAAGTATGGCAAGCTCAAGAAAGAGGTGGGGTTTGATAAAGGTCCAGAGCTAACTTCTGGTTAGATAAATCCACAAATCCAAATGCCCCTTGAAAATGAATAAATATTGCCTCTTCAAGAGAAGAGGAGATGAGGGATAGAGTGAAAGCTACTAAGTCTTTGAGAATCATAGAAAGCACAGTGCTTATACTGCAATCTCTGGAGGAAAGAGATGTACAAACCCCCAGCGTGAGCCTGGAACTCCCCCAGCACCCAGCTCCTTAGAATAGAATGCCAATAGGTGAGTTGTTATGATTGTCGTTTGGTGGTTAAAACAGCGTTATCACACCATAATACCCTATCTTTTAAGAAATATACTTTAGATAATACATTTTTTTTGGTTAATAAATCACTTCTATCATACATCTAGGAATTTATGATTTAGTTTCTTAAAAATTACCTTCCTTCCCACCATTTTCTTTTATGGAGGGGTAAATGATAGGGGAATGGGATTTACTTTGTCTTTTCTGGCAGTACTTAATTCTTTAAAAATGCTTGAGTAGATGAGCAAATGAGGGCTCTCTTTATTCCTTCTGTCTCATCGTTTCTTTCTATCTTTTTGGCCAAGGGCCCAAACCTTCCTAATCTCTTTTAATTACTAAGCTGACTGGTTTATCAACTTTTTTTTAAACAGTAAAATGCTGGTTATTTTCTGCCTCCTTCTTGTCTTTCTTCCCTTTCCCTCCCTCAACACCTGAATTAAAAAAAAAAAAACACAACAAAACAACCTTTGGGACTTTAGTCACAGAGGAAGGTGAATCTCAGAATGCTGACTCTGGCAAGTCTCAAATCCTGACTATTGGCCCATTGCAATCTTTAGTTAATGGATTTCCCACCTAAGTCATACCCTTCTTATGCAAAATTTCTAGTTTTCCTTGACTAATCAAGTCTTTCCAATTGAAATGTAAACACCATAGTTATGAAATTCTGCTTTCCTTCCTTTTTAGCTCTAACATTCAAAACAAACTACTATGTTGCATAGAAATTTGTCATTATAATGACTATGGCATATTGTTCTGTTAAGACTCCATGCTTGTCCTGATATTCCAATCTTTTGGACAAACTGGACTACATGACATTGTTATGTGAATTTCAATATGGACACTTCCCCATCCCCATAGTGGTGGGGTATCCTGTATCCAAATTATTCTAAACATAATTTCAGTACCTTAAGTATCTGTAGTGTTTTCCCCTGGTATGGGTACTTCCTTCACCAAAGCAGTTTACAACTCATCATGACTAAGTTTATGGTTTTTGAGTGTTGTCATGATAGAAATCTGTGACCCTATAGGCAACAGTGATGAGCTTTTTCCAGAAGACCTACCAGAACTTTTATTCTGTTGTCCATAAGTTTTAAGAACCCCTTTTCATATCACTTAGTGGAAGACTAAGCCTTAAATTAACCAAAAGTAAACAAACCAAAAAGTCATAATAACCTTTAAGAAGACTACAGGTCAATGTTGCATGGCATTATGGAAATATCATTGACCCTGTAGTTTAGAAGCTTGGCTGGCTCTAATCCAACCCATTCTACTAACTACCTAAGTGAGTTTGGGTAAATGATCTAACTTCTGGACTTCCATTTTCCTTAGTGTAATATGAATATGTAATAAGATTATAGTATAATTGGTTTACCTGTAGGGTCCTTTGGATTCTTACACACTAAATTTCCTTGTGATGTTTATGCTTCATCTATAAGCACATTGTTCAAAATTTAAAAAAAAGGTTATAGCCCAACTTTATTTTGCTTCTGTCAGATTATGTTCAAAGTAATTTTCATAAGGGCCACAATCTAGGAAGGATATTGACAAGCTGGGCAGGTTCAGAGGAAGGTAACCAGGATGGTGAGTGGCCTGGAAAACATTCTAAAGAGGGAACAGTGGAATGAACTGGGGATATTTAGCTCCGAGAAATGAAATGTGTCCAAGTATTTGCTGGCCCAGGTTTAAGATACTTTACAGATTCAGTCTAAAGCCAGAGTTCATGATAAGGTTCACTTTTACCAGATGACCAACAGAAATTAGCTCAAGGTGAAAGACATTTAACCATATACCATACACAAAATATATGACAAGAAAGATTTCTCACATAGACTAGGGTACTCTCTACTACAAGTTACCACACCATCAGGAATCTAGGGAACATATAGAGGAAACAAGAAGAGTAACTAGAAAATTAACATAGAAGAGCCCACATTTAGGGACCCATGTGGTCATGGAACGTGTATAGCAAAACATATGAGTAGGGAACATATATGGGTAGAAAAGAGACATGACTAGGGTGTCTCATGCTTCTGACTGTACAGAGTCACAGTTGGCTGATGATGGTACTTTTTCCATTCTTCTGGGGATTATTTTTCTCTCTATTGCCATTGTTTGGATGCTCTCCATTGCCCTCTGCAAATCATTATAATCAAGGTTTTATTTTTCCCTTCTATAGTAGAAGAGATCGTCCTGCAATGTATTGGAAAGTGTGAAGAGGGCTCTCTCTCTCTCTCTCTCTCTCTCTCTCTCTCTCTCTCTCTCTCTCTCTCTCTCTCTTTCTCTCTCTCTCTCTCTCTCTCTCTCTCTCTCTCTCTCTCTCTCTTTCAATATCCATTTATCATTTGTTGTCACATAGGCCCCAACCAATCACATTTAGCCAGCTATTTAAAAAAGCACTTGGATTGTCTTTTTGAAATCCTTTTCTCCTCTGACTGCTTTTAGTCTTTTACTCGAAACTTTTATTTGACTTATGGTCCAAATGTCTTTTAATTCCTATTCATATCTATCTTCTTCACCAAAATTCTTTATCTAGATATGAGTTATTGGATACACGATAATTATTAGCCTCCAAGCCCCAGAATTTTAATCTCTCCATCTTTCAAGGTACTGCAGTTTAAAGTCCTTTTTTTCCTATATCTATCACTCAATGTGAACCCCATTTGTCCTCTGATCAATTATAAGCTTCTGATGGAGTTAATTCAGGTCTATCACTATACTATAGCTACTTCTAGTTACCTCTTGATTCTCTCTGTTTTCCTAAACATTAGCCTTCACCTAATTCCTCTCCTGCATTCCTTCTCTTGCCTCCTGTAAAACCCTTATACTCTTGCTTTGGCAGTCCAACTCAAAATGGTCATATTTTCTAAAGCAACAGACAAGACACATGATCTGATAAAAAAGAAAATTCATTTAAAGTCTAATTCAAGTATACTTGCTGTATTAGTGGATGGTGGCAGCAGCATTAAATAACACCTATTTCTTTCTTTAAATCAGAGCTCAAATTGCTTATGAAGGATACTTTCCCAAATTAACTTTTATCTATCTGCCATCATGCTATCACTCTCCCAATTCCCTATCCCTTTACATGTTTTGTTTTAGGAAATGGGAGAATGTGACCTCTATATTCTTTTTTTTCCAGTTATGCATAGGGTGCTTTAACATTTCCAAAGAGTTTAGATATATTCAGAAATGGATAGGACCTCATGAGTCATGTAGTCCAATGCCCTCATTTTTAAAAATGGGGAAACTGAAACACAAAGTGATTAAGGGACTTTCCCATTATGATGCAAGTAAGAGGGGCAAAGCAAGAATTGGAATCCATGTCCTCTAACTCCAAACCCATCGCTATTTCCACTGCACTATTCTGCCTGCCAGATTAACTTGTTTGATCCTGACAATAACCCTGTGAGGGCATTATTTTATAGCTGTATATGAACTCAAGCCCAAGGAGCTTATTTAGCTCACTTTGACTCTCATGGCTAACAAGTATCTGAGGTAGAATTCGGACCCAGATCAAATAGTCAGGTTCTGGAGCCAGAATACTTAGGTTCAAATCTCACCTCGCATGTGTATTACCTGTGTGAAATGGGCAAGTCACTTATGCTCCTTCAAACCCAGATGCCTCATCTCTAAAATAAGTATGT
Organism: Pseudochirops corinnae; assembly: GCA_028646515.1. NCBI lineage: Eukaryota > Metazoa > Chordata > Mammalia > Diprotodontia > Pseudocheiridae > Pseudochirops > Pseudochirops corinnae. The sequence continues at coordinate 36,559 of JAQQSV010001967.1, forward strand.
TGGACAAGATGGTTTCAGTTCCTTTCCAGATAAAGAGCTGTAATTCTGTGATTTCAATTCTAGTTTGTATTGATTAGTTCTTAGATGACATTATAAGTGACTTCTCTTAAGGAAAGTCATTCATTTCACAGTTAAATAAAACTGTAAGAACCTAGAATAGGGCCTTACCCACTATTTGTTCATTATATCTTATTTGAAAGATCATTTCCCATCAAAACATTCAGGAACATCTATGGCATCCCAATGGATTACTCAAGTGACATTTGGTAAGATTAAATTTTGGGACTGGAAACAAAAAAAAAAGTCCTAACTCTTCTAGCACGTAAGCCAAAATACCACCCTTTATAATATTCTTTGGATATACCCAGACAGCTGCAGTGATGTTATCACACATTCTTGTCTGGACAAGGCTGATATTTTAAGGCATTAATCATTAGACATCTTCATGTACCTGTGATTACCCCAAAGCAATTCTACTTATATTACTGCTAACAACAGAAGGGCACAATGAGTGCACACGTATGCTTTAAAAAGTGATCTCATTTCTCATTAAAATGAAACTTTCATCAGAGCAGGACATCTTCTATGATTTGTATTAGAATAAATAACCCTTCATCCTTCTCAGGCCCATGGGCAGCCAGTTTCCTACTGAAGGAAACTGCCTGATAAAATAGGCTAGTGAGTAAACTTTTAGTTTACATCTCCAAGAGAAAGGGTCAACAGTGGTCTCTTTGTTCAGACACTTGTTCAGAGGTGATCACAATAAATATCTAAGTAAAAGAAGTCTTATGATGATATCTACCATTGTCATCATTTTCTGGATAGAAGTAGTCTCATCGGATTTTAATTAAGTTATCCAAGGCAGCAGTTTAAAGACATTTTCTTCAAGATAATTCATGTTTGTAGAACTAAAATGCCCAATGTAAACAGAGTCCTTCATCATCCTTTATTACATAGTGTAGGGATGGGACATTGACGAGTGTAGATTTAATATATGACCTTTGGGGGGGAAAAAAAACAGCTCAGAGACATATTCTTTTATATCTTGTTACCCATGTTTGTAAGACAAGAGGAGATGGAAAACAAAACAAACCAGAGAATTTTTTTTTCCTTCCTTTGCTTTTACAGGATTTGATCTTTGAAAAATAAGAAGTATGAACATTGATTTTTTTCTCCAAAGAAACTGCTTGTATTGAGTAGAATAGTAGGAAAAAAAATGTTCTGATTTGATTTGAGACAAGACTTAAAGGTGTTTCCAGAGCTTGCTCTCTAGTCATAATCTATTTGCTGAATCTTATCTAGAGTCCTGATCCAGCTAAGCCATTTGAGATAATATAAATCTGTGACAGACAACCTCTAAACTGTGTTCTTAGACACATTAATGTCATGCAAAACTTGTTCTCTTTTTGTACATTGGAATTCACTCTGGTTTTGTTCGTTCAAGGGAAGGGAAGAAGAGGACACGTGGATTAGTAAAGCAAATCAGCCAACATCTATTAAGTGCCTAGTATGTATTAGGCCCTGTTTTAGATTTGTTTTGTCACATTTACTGGATTTATCCCTCACATGTATAAACACAATCTATGTTAGGATAAAATCGAGGTCTTTGGATTCCTCAAAGAGCCTTTTAAAAGCCTTAGCCATTTTGTTCCCTAAAAATTACAAACAAATTGCTGTATTGCAGCTCTTTGCATTACACAGTTAGGATCTTAGCATCAGAGATTTAATGCTGAAAAGGAACATTTACTCCAACCCCTTAATTTTGTTGATGAGGAAAATGAGACTCAGAGCTGTGCTAATTTTCCCAGGTTTGCATAGGTCTTGAACTTGGGTCCTCTGCATCTAAACACATTGACTTAACAGGGATCCAGGCTGTAACCAAAATTCTCTTCCTTTAAGCATTTTCTCTGTTTTCTGGATGTCAGGATGAGCAAAACTGCTCTTGGGCATTTGACCTGACTAGCAATGGCAGGAATGATAATTGGTGTTGGTCACAGAACTAACTGGTAGCCAAGGGAGATGCCCAGGCTAAGTATTAGGGAAGAGGTAAATTTGTACGTGCAAATTATCAGCTTTTATTAGTGGCTGGTCCATTGAGACAGGTATATAGAGATGACAGTGTAGGGTGTGTTTGTGGTACATGCTAGTACATAGTCTATATGTGTTTGCATGCATAAGTAGAATTCTGTTTCTAGATGGGTTCATATTGCATACACAGTTCCTCAGTGTCAAAGATTAATGTAGTTATAGTTACAGCAAAAAATGGTTCAACCCTGACTGACCCACAATAATGCAGGCATTCACTGCTAGACACCCTATAAAGTACTATGAAGGCTCCCTAATGTCTATTGAATACAATCCAAACTCTATATCTGCCCATTTAAGGTCATTATGATAAATGTAAAACTGTATGAGATATTCTGAGCAGGTTCAGGTTTCACAGTTGTTTAAAATACTAAATGCCTGAATTTGGAAGGGAAAAAAATATAAAGGGGGTTGAATAATTTTGACTGTTCTTTCATTCCCGCTGCCCTCCTGAAAGAGTGGCAATGGAAATGTCTTATTGTTATTTTTACTAAGAAATCCTATTTTCATCCTCATTCCTCTCTGAATCTATTGCCAAGCAAGGCTAAAGCCCTTCTCATAGCTCCTTTAGACATTTAGAGAGCAAAATTGTTTTTTGCTTTGGTTTTGTTTTGTTTTGTTTTTTTCAGTCTGATTTCTCCAGGTCCTACTCTCCAAATCAAGTCAAACTACCTTCTGTTCAGTCCAGAGACACTAAGTAATAATGTCCCTTGATATCTAGCTCACAGAAAGCTTCATAACCTGACTTTTTCTCAGATATTCAGACTTTTAAAATTTCTAATCTGCCCATTTTATGCCTCTCTTTTTAAGTAACTTGATGCTCATTTTTTTTTCTTCTGTTTCTTGAGTATAAATTCTTTTCCACATCCCCTTCCACTTCCCTTCTTCAGGAGGCATGGACTGAAAGCCTACTATCTAACCCATCTGTGAATGCAGACTAATAGAGAAGAAAACGAAGTCAAACAAAACAAATGGTTTTGTCTGAGTCCTATCTTTACTACCTGCTTATCTGTGAGATGATGGATGAGCCACACAATCTGTTTTGGCCTCAATATCCTCATCAACGAAACAAGGCTACTTGTTTGTACTACCTGAACTACAGAGTTGTTGAGGTTTGATATCCTTATGAAAAATAGAATGTTATGTAAATGTTGGGGTATGTGATGTGCTCAGGGAAGACTAGCACATTTGGTGTAAGAATTTGTTGAACCCTTTTCAGGGTTATTCATCTACCTCTAGTGGCTCTTACATGTGGCTCCTAGAAGCTGTAGCAGGAGCAGCAGCCATATGCCAGTAAAACCTTCTTGGCAGACAGATTAAATCAGGTTGAGGGTAACCACAGACTTCAAATACAATTCACAAGCAAGTCACCACCTGTTACATCTTGAAGTTATTGGTTTGCTTAGAAAATAAAGGAAAAATAATGGGGGAGGGTGTAATGTTAATGGAATTTAAAATCTTCCTCTCCCATTAATAGATCTCAGGTAGAGCCCATTAAGGGAAGCTTGCTTAGGGGAGGCTTGCTTGTGGGAAGGTTGCACACCTTTTACTAATTTCTAATTAGGCATTGAGTCATGGGGGTTGTGATGCCTCCTGGCCCTGAGAAATATTTGTATATTCTGAATTGGTAGTTTACTTTGGGGGCTTGCTTAAGAGAAGGATATTGTGATTTCCTGGTCAAGATTCTGAGTGGCCACATGTTCAGAGTTCCCTAACTGTTCAGATATAAAGGCTCTCTCAATCCAGGGATATGTGTCAATTGTATAGTTGATTTAGGCAGTCAGAGCCTCATTTGTTGGTCTATTTCTCTGCTTGTGTTTTCTCTGTATTTTCTCTATTTGTATTTTCTCTGAAGTTCAGGGTACTGACTTTTCCCTTGAACTAGCAAATATAATTAGCAAAGATTGTTGACCCCTTAAAAGCTATCTTTCCTAGTAAAACAGATCTAAGAACTTATGTGAACAGCCATCCTGGGTATGCTGGTGTGGTTGTTGCTAAAGAGGAGTAGAACTAAGATGATGAAGTAAAATCAAGGACTTGCTTGACATCTGTCCAAACCCCTCCAAATGCTTGTAAAACATGACTAAACAAATTCTGAAGCAGCAGAACCCACAAAATGACAGAGTGAAACAAATTTCCAGCCCCAGACAGCCTACAAGGTCGATAGGAAAGGTCTGTTGCAGCATTCTGAGAGAAGAGCACAGTCCAGATTGGGCCAGAATAGGCCTCAGGGGACTGAATCACTGGCAGCGGTAACAATTTCCAGACTTCTCAACCCACAAACACCAAAGATAACTTAGGAGGTCATTAGGAAAGGTCTATCAGAAAGGTGAGAAAGGGGCTTGGTCCGGCCCTAGCCCGGGGCAGCAGAGGTGGTGGCAGAGGTGGCCTTGGGGGCAGTGTATCAGCAATGCAGTATTCACAATGCCTACAGTAACTATAAATATGCTGATATAGTTATTAATCACAAAATGGAACAGGCTCTCTACATAAGAAATATAGATAGTGCATTCATTTAAATACCAGAA
>JAQQSV010001968.1:0-23439 GCA_028646515.1 Pseudochirops corinnae
ATGAAAAAATTTCTACTGTCCTAAGATTGACTACTTTTAATTCAATAAGTGTTTATTAATTTTTTAGTATTGTAACAAATTATATTAGATACATGGAATAAAAACCAAAATAAAACAAGAATTATAATTTAACATAATCCCTTTACACCTTTTTCCTCTCTCTCAATAGATTCTATTTCCTACTTTCTTGAAATTGTGTCCTTTTTTCTCTCTCAACATATGTAAAATATATTTCCATTCATTTACTTCTTTTTCTTTCCTGTATCAATCAAAAGAAATGTGCCATTCCTTGGCCAGCATAATACTGACTTAAGCCCATCATCGCAAACCTTCCTTTATCTTCTACTTCCCTATTCCATCACTCATCACTCCTACACTTTCCATACCAAAACAAATCTCTCTACTTGCAAAATTGATTAATTTTTGTCATTTGTTATGTCGCAGATTGTTCCTTCCATCATCCCTTCTTATTTATCTTCAATCTCACTTAATTACTAGTTGCTTTCCTACCACCTAAAAAAAAAATCCATCTTGCCACATACTAAAATCAAACAAACAAGCAAAAAAGGAACAAAACAAAACAAAAAACCCAACAACTCACTGGATCTATGTATCTCTGCTAGCTATTGTTTCTTTCATGGCCACACTCCTTGAGAATGCCATCTACAAAAGACAACAAAGGTGAATTTACATCATTTTTCTCACTCTTTTTAACTCTACAGTCTTGCTTCTGACTACACCATTCAACTGAAACTTCTTTCTCCAGTTACCATTAATCTCTTATTTGACAAATCTAATGAATGATCATTTTTTCAATCCTTATCCTTGTGGGCTTCTCAACAGCCATTGGCAGTGTTGGTCCCCCTCTCTTGATTCTCTTGCAAATATTGGCAAAGCTATTTACTGATTGATTTCTAGTGTAAAAATCTGACATTTTTTTATACTCAAAAACAGTTAAATATCTTCTTCCAACATCAAATGCAAATCACACTGAGGAATACAATAGGAGAAAAGGAGAGTGATAATCTTCTTTATGAAACCTGAATCATAATATTGATTGGGGTAGACGAATTAGGTTGGAAAATTTGATTGTCATAGTCTTGCTTATGCTAGTGCAATTCCAAGATAAAGAAACTTATGCAGGGAGCAATCCACATTTTTTGTCCATCTTTTTGTATGACACAGCTCTTTATCATAAAGACAGGGAGCAGTAGATGGGCTAGAAGAATAGGGGAAATCTGCTGAATCTGAGTGAAGTTCTCTGTGACATTCTGACTATATCTGTATTCCTTCTCAGGATTTCCTTGACATAAACCCTTGGGACTGTTGTGTTATAAACCCTGAAAATAGGCAGAGGTAAGATGGCAGAGTCTCCAAACCCCACCAAATTCCTATAAAAATTACTAAAAAATTCTAAAGCAGAAGGACCCAAAAAAGACAGAGTGAAACACATTTCCAGTACAAGACAATTTGGAAGGTCTGCAGGAAAGCTCTGTTGCATCAGGATGAGAGAGGAACACAGTCCACCCCAGGTAGTGCCAATACAGACCTGACCCCAGTAAACCTGGAGCAGATCTTGAGGTGACTGACTCAGAGGCAGCAGTTGTGATTTCCAGACCTCTCAGCTTGCAGACACCAAAAACAACTTAGAAGGTCAGAAAGAAAGGTCTGTTGTTCCTGGAAGAGAGTGGAGCACATACCAGCACAGACTATGCCAGCACAGCTCAAGGCCTAGCAAACCAGGAGCAGGCCTTGGTAGTGACTGAATCAGCAGCAGCAGTGACTACTTCTGGAGCTCTCAGCCCACAGAGAGTAGGAGGCTTGAACAACAGGTCAGAAGGAGATACAGAGGTCTTTTTGCTAGCACTGTAGAAAGACTATTGCTTTGCCCATTCCTGGGTCCAAATCATAGTCTTTAGTGGCAGACCCATGGTGTGAAGATGCACTAGAAGAGCAGAACTTGGGACCACAATGGAGTGGGACTCTCGTCACAATTGCTGGAGAGAAGAGAGTACTTGTGATCATGGTCATTGACAGACCAGAGCACAAGCCAGAAGTGTAGTAAATACTTCTCGTAAGATGATACAAATTGGAAGAAAGGAAAATTTGCAAGTCCTTAGAAGTATCTCAGAAAACAGCTACACAAAACCCTTGAAGTTTGAGACAGTGTGTCCTGCACCCTTTACGGAGAGCCCCACTTCAACATATAGTTTAAAGTCAAGTAATAACAGAAAAATGAAAACAAAAACAAAATCTTTGACTATAGAAAGTTATTATGGTGACAAGGAAGATTCAAACACACATTCCAAATAAGACAACAGTCAAATCTCTTATATCCAAAGTCTAAAAGGAAAATGTGAATTGATCACAGACCATGGAAGAGATCAAAAAGGATTTTGAAAATCAAGTAAGATAGGTAGAAGAAAATATTTGGAAGAGAAATGAGAATTATGCAAGAAATAATAAAACATGAATCAAGAATTTGATAATGAAGACACATACACACACAAATACTGAAGAAAATAACACCTTAAAATAGATTAAGACAAAAGATAAAAGTGGTTGAAGAAGCCAATAAAGTGTAAAATGCATTAAAAAGCAGAATTAGTCAAATGGAAAAGAAGTTCCAAAAGCTCACTAAAGAAAAAAATAATTCCTTGAAACACCAGAACAGAGTAATTGGAAACTAATGATTGTATGAGAAACCAAGAAATAATAAAATAAAACCAAAAGAATAAAAAAAATGGGAAAAATTTTTGAAACATCTCATTGGAAAAATATCTAACCTGAAAATAGATCCAGAAGAGAAATTTAAAAAAATATTGGACTATCTGAAAGCTATGATCAAAAACAGAGCCTAGACATTATCTTTTATGAAATTGTCAAGGATAATTGCACTGATATTAGAGAACCCAGAGAGTGAACAGAACTGGAAAGAATTCACCAATCAATTCTTGAATGTGCTCCCAAAATGAAATCTCAAAGGATTATTACAACCAAATTCAAGAGTTACCAGGTCAAATTGAAAATATTGCAAAGAGTTAGAAAGAAACAATTGAAATATGGTAGAGCCACAGTCAAGACGACACAAGATTTAGCAACTTCAACCATAAAGGATCAGAGGGCCTGGAATATTATATTCTGGAGCATAAAGGAGCTAGGGTTACAACCAAGAATCACTTATCCAGAAAAAGTGATTATAATTCTTCAGGGGAATATGGATATCAAATGAAATAGAGAACTTTCAAACAGTTTTCATGAAAAGACTGGATTATTAAGGTAGTTAGAAGGGGTATATGTTGACAGAGGACACAGATGTGAGTTGAATATGAAGGAATTATATAAAAAAAATAAAATTGAGGGTTGAGAGAGGAATATACTAGAAGAAAGAGAAAGGGAGAGATAGAATGGAGTACATATTAGTACATGTTATCACATAAAAGAGGCAAGAAAAACCTTTACAGTGGAGAGGAAAAGGCAGAGTGGTGGTAAATGGAAGTGAGTGAATCTTAATCATATCAGAATTGGCTCAAAGAGGGAATGACATACACATGCAATTGGGTATAGATATCTATCTCACCCTAGAGGAAAGTATGAGGAGAAGAGGATAACAGAAAGAGGAGTAATAGAAGGCAGGGCATATTGAAGGAGAGATAGTCAGAAGGAAAATACTTTTGAGAATGAATAGAGTTAATGGATAGAGAGAATAAAAGTAAGGGGGAGATAGGATGGAATTCAATACAGTTCTCATGTGTTTTCCCCTTTTGTTCTGATTCTGCTGTCATGACATGACTAATGAGGAAATATGTCTAATATTACTGTTTATGTATAATCTGGACTGCATGGAAGGGAGGGAGGGAGAAAAAAAAAGTTGGATCTCAAAATCTTATAAAAGTGAATGTTAAAAACCATCTTTAGGAATACAGAGCCAATACGGCAGAGTAAAAGAAGGAACTTGCTGGAGCTCCCCCTCCAACCACTTCCAATACCTGTAAAAAATGACTCTAAACAAATTTTAGAGCTACAGAACCCATAAAGTGACAGAGAGAAACAAATCTTGCACTGAAGGTAGCCTGGCAGGATAACAAGAAGGGTCTATCACACCAAGCTGGGAGCAGAATGCAGTTCCGCGTAACCTATGCTGGCCTAGACCCACACCATAGACCAACCAGAGCAGACTTCTGGGGATGGAGGCACTAGCAGCTGTGGTAATTCCAGACTTCTCAATCCCTAACCACCAAAGATAAAGTAAAAGTCAGTGGGGAACTCTGTTGGAACTGGGTGAGAGAAGAATGCTATCCAGCCCCTTTATCTGGGTCTGCGAAGATGGTAATGGTCATAGCTACTGCCATGTGGCAGGCTCCTGAGCTCCAGGCCTACATATGATAGGGTAACCAAGTGGCCATTCAGAGAGTAATTGCTCTTGCTTTGACCTGCTTGAACCTGGGTCATAATATTGAGTGGTGGTCCTGGTGTGAGGAGTGTTAGTGTGGCAGAGCTTGTTGAAGTAATGGAGAGGCAATCCTTCTCACAGACAGGTTCCTTGAAGAAGCTCTGACAACAGCTGTGCAAAACCCCAGAAATTTGGAACACAGCACTCTCCACTCTGAAAGCAAAATTCTACTGTGGCAAAGACCTCAAAAGTCAAGTAATTAGCTAGCAAGATGAGCAAACAGAGGAAGCAAAATCAAAGTATAGAATCATTGTTTGGGGACAAAGACAATCCAAACACAGAACCAGAAGAAGAGAGCAAAGTCAAAACTCCTGTATCAAAAGCCTCCAAGAAAAATATGAAATAGTCATAGCCCATGAAGGAGCTCAAGAAGGATTTTGAAAATCAAGTAAGAGAAGTTGAGGAAAAACTGGGAAGAGATATGAGAATGATGCAAGAAAATCATGAAAAGTGACTCAAAAACCTGCTAAAAGAGACCCCAAAATACAGAAGAAAATAACACCTAAAAAAAAAAGACTAACTCAAATGGCAAAAGAGGCCCAAAAAGCCAATGAAGAGAAGAATGCCTTTAAAAAGTCAAATTTGCCAGATAGCATATTTGCTGTGTAGGTAATTCTTGGTTTTATTCCTAGCTCCTTTAACCTCCAGAATATCATATTCCAAAGCCCTTTGATCCCTTAATGTAGAAGCTGCTAGATCTTGTGATATCCTTATTGTGTTTCCTCAACAGTAAAATTGTTCCTTCTTGACTGCTTGTAATATTTTCTCCTTGACCTAGGAGCTTTGGAATTAGGCTATTACTGGGAGTTTACTTTTGGGATCTTTATCAAGAGGTGATTGATGAATTCTTTCAATTTCTATTTTGCACTATGGTTCTAAAATATCAGGGCAGTTTTCCTTGAGAATTTCTTGAAGGTTGATTCCTAGGTTCCTTTTTTGATCATGGCTTTGAGATAGTCCAATAATTTTTAAGTTATCTCTCCTGGATCTATTTTGTTGGTCAGTGGTTTTTCCAATGAAATATTTCACATTGCCTTCTATTTTTTCATTTGTTTAGATCTGTTTTATAGTATTGTGATTTCTTATAAAGTCAATAGCTTCCATTTGCTCCAATCTAATCATGAAGGAATTATTCTCTTTATTGAGCTTTTGAAATTCTTTTTCCATCTGGCAAATTTGACTTTTTAAGGCATTCTTCTCCTCACTGGATTTTTTGGGCCTTTTTGGCAATTAAGCTAATCTATTTTTTAAAGTGTTATTTTCTTCAGTCAAATTGTTGACTCATTTTTCATGATTTTCTTGCATCTTTCTCATTTCTCTCCCCAAATTTTCCTCCACTTCTCTTACTTGATGTTCAAAATCCTTCTTAAGCTCCTCCATGGCCTGTAAGCATTTCATATTTTTCTTGGAAGCTTTTGAGGCAGGAGTTCTGACTGTGTTGTCTTCCACCTGTTCCATGCTTTGATCCTTTTTGTCTCCAAAAAAGAAATCTATGGTTTGATTGTTCTGCTTGCTTTGCTTCCTCTTCTTGCTCGTGTTGCCACTCAATTACTTGACTTTTGAGCTTTTGGCCACAGTAGAACTCTGCTTCCAGAGAGTAGGGCTTTGTCCCAAAATCACTGAGGTTTTTGTAGCTGCCAGAGCTATTAAGGGGGTGCCCGCTCTGCAGCCCCCACAAGTTCTGGCCCACTGACCACACACCCCAGGATTTCTACCCAAGACAGAGATTCATATCCAAACAGGTTAACGCAAGAGGGGAGGGATTACTCTCTGAATGGTCGCTTGGTCCCCCAGTGATCTGCAGGTCTGCAGCTCTGGAGGCAGCCTCTTGGTGAAGCAGCTGCAGCAGGTGTGACTTTGCTACCTCTAGCCCTGGGGCCAGGGGCCAGACCACACCCTTCCTTTCCAACAGAGTTCCACACTGCCCTTTTACTTGCTCTTTGGCATAAATGAGTTGAGGAGTCTGGAAACTGCTGTAGCTGCTGGTGATTCACTGTCCCAAAATCTGCTCTGGCAGTCACTGGTCAGGGCTACCCTGAAGCCAAAACCATGTGGCTCACAGGGACTGTTCTCTGCTCCCAGCATACTGAGATGAACCCTTCTGTAATGCCATGCACAAGCAGCTTTCCCAAAGAATGCTGCTATGAATAGCTTTTACAATTCTGATTACACAATATAATGAACACTATTTATTCCATAACAAATCAGAGCAAAACATTCACAGAAAATCAATGTACAGCATTCACAATTTTACAATTTTTCGCAGAAAATCAAAATACAGCATTCACAACAACTTACCACAGCAAATGACCACATAGTTTCCCCAATAGTGGTCACAAAGTTTTGAACAAAGAACAATCATTTAGTAACTCAATCATTCAATCATCTCAATCACTCAATGATCTTTAAGGAAGTTTGCCTCCTTAAGGGCCAAAAAATACCATAGTCAAAGTTCTCTAGTCATGGGGCACACTGTTACCAATCAATTATTTATTCAGTCATCATTCACTTAGTACAATCATTTAGTCAATCAATCATTCAACCAACTCAATCATCTTTCATCATTCACTACTCAAACATCAGAGAATACACAGACGCTCCACCCCTAGGTCACCCCTAGGGGGATGAATACACAGACCCTCACCCTTATGGGGGAGGGGGAAGAGGGTTCCTTTTCAGCTTCCCTGCAGGAGCAGCTTCTGCCTCCACAGAGAATGCTCTAAGAAGATCTTTCTGACCCAAAAGGGGCTTCTCCTTATATACATACTGCATTAGCTTCCTCCTGTTTCAGCCAAGCCCTTCCTGTTAAATCAGCAACAGGGATTCATACTTTCTGTTTCTTTAACAGAACGTTGATTAATTGCTAAAGGCTAAGTACCTGTTACCTTTGCCAATACAAAGGGATCTTCATATTCAAATTATATTACCATTACAACTTCCTGTAGGCCTTCTGGGCTGCCTTCAGCAGGATATTTGTTTCTCTCTGTCACTTTGTGGGTTCTGTAGCTCTAAAATTTGTTTAGAGTTATATTTTATAGGTATTTGAGATTGTTGTTGGGAAACATCATGGAATTTCCTGTTTCTATGGCACCATCTTGGCTCCAACCAGATAATTTTACTTTCAAATACAAGAAGCAAGAGAAACATGAAAAGATAAACAGGAAAAAGAAATCATATGGAACTTACTAAAGTTGAAATGTTTACATTCCTACATGGAAAGATGATATTTGTATCTCATGAGACCTTTCTCAATATGAGGATATTTGAAAGAAATCTATATATGTGTATATATTTGTGTGTATACATATATATGTATGTGTTGGTTGGTATATTAATATATATGTATATGTATATGTGTGTGTATATATTTGTGTACATGTATACATAGAGAGAGGGTATAGGGTGAGTTGAATATGAAGAAATAATACCTAAAAATAAAATTATGAGGTTAGAGAGGAATATATTGTGAGGAGAAAGGGAGAGATAGAATAAGGTATATTATCTCACATAAAAGAGGCAAGAGAAAACTGTTACAATGGAGGGGAAGAGCAGGAAGGTGAAACGGAATGAGTCACCTTACTCTCACTGTATTTGACTTGAAGAGGGAATAACATACATACTCAATTGGGTATCTTACCCTACAGGAAAGTAGGGAGGAAAGAGATAAGAGGGAGGATGATAGAAGGGAGGGCAATTTGAGGGAGAGGGTATTTAGAAGTAAACACTTTTGAAAAGTGACAGGATAAAAGGAGAAACTAGAATAAATGGGGGCAGGTTAGCTTGGAGGGAAATTTACTTAGTCTTTAACAACATAATTCCTTTGGAAATGTTTTCTGCAACTTCACATGTCCAACCTATATTGAATTGCTTGTCTTCCCAGTGTGGGTGGGTAAGGAGGTAAGAAGGGAAAGAATATGGTTATCAAAGTTTTAAAGACAAATGTTAAAAAATGTTTTTATATGCATCCTGGAAATAAGATATACAGGCCCTGGGGTAAAGAAATCCATCTTGCCCTACAGGAAAGTAAGGAGGAGGGGGCATGTGGGAAGATATAAGAGAGAACAGATTGGGGGAAGGAGTATTCAGTATGCTTGCCATCTTGGGTGGAGTGTAGGGGAGAGACTGGGAGAAAATTTTTAACTCAAAATCTTGTGTAAATGAATATTGAAAACTAAAAAATAAATTACATTTTTTTAAGTTGAGAAAAAAAAGGAAACTATCTTTACATGTAATTTAAAAAAATATTATTATGTGTAAAAAACACTCTGACAAATATTGGTATTATACTAGATGATGTTAAAGGTCTTTTCAAGCTCTAAATTTATGATCCAATGATCTTTCAGCAAGGAAAAGAAATTGTCAGCACTCAAATAACCTTATGGCCATTTATTATCTGTTTTAAGATCAAAAACACTCTCTGCTGATTTGGATTAGTAACTGATCATTAACTCATGATTTTAGTTGCCTGAGCCCACTGAGTTGTGAGGTAAATTTTAATAAACAAACAGCTAATTTTAAAATTTTATTTTTTTAAAAAAGATAATATACAGAATTAGTATGCAATTACATTCAGTATATGTCAGTCAACAAATATTGGTTAAGTTTTGCTTACTATGCTAAAGCTTTCTGGTCACTGTGCTAAGCAACAACGATGAAAAAAGAGGCAACAAATCTTGTCCTTTGCCTACAAAGATCTCACATTCTTATGAGAGAGACAATATGTAAACAATTAATTATATTCAAGGTATGTATTCTATAAATGGAAAGTCTTCCCAGAAGAGGGGCAATAATAGTAAAGAGCCCTGAATAGGAATAATTACAGACATATGTTTATATGTATATGTACATGTGTATGTATGTATAGACATCCAAATACATACAATACATGCAGATTAAAATCAAGTGATATAGAATATTGAATTATTATAACAACTTTAATGTTCAAAGGATTTAAAAGACCTTTGAATTCATTAGGAGTGGTCCCCCTTCTGATGTAAATTCAATTTGATAGTTTGTCTTCAAGAATATTTGTGCCTAAATTTAACTAGCACGTCCTCAGATGTCAGGTAAGTTTTACTAAGATGTAATTATTTTACTGTCATGTAGTGGTTACTCAAAGGTCTTCTAGAATAGTAAGAATTGTCACACTTTTCAATCTGTTAGCATAACTTTGAAAAAAATATTATTATTATGATGTCATGAATGACAAGTCATCAGAGTAAGAAGGGCTATAGTACATAAATCGTGTGTACTACTTGCATATTTTTAAAATCATATACACATGCCAGTAAGTACTTACTAATGCTATCGATAATGTCTTCTGATGAGTTAAGAAAACGTCACTGTGTCAGATAATACCCCTGTTCCAAAGATTAATATCTATGTTTGTAATGCTAAATAATGGGATGCTAAAAAAAAAAAAAAGGCTTTCTGGAATGATCAGCACTTTTTGATCAATATTGGAGGATGATGGATAATAGCATTGATAGTAATTTATGTCTTTAGTTGATTTAGTTTTCTTTAGAGGATTGTGAAGCTATTTGCCAGCTTGAGATTACAGTGAAATAATATCATATGATTGTCTATCTATCCATCTATCTATCTACCTATCTATCTATCTATCTATCTATCTATCTATCTTTCTATCTAATGTGTTTTTCTTTTGGTCTGTGTTTCTATCTATCCACACCTATTAAATTATTGGTACGGGAAATTCCCAATGTGGAAACTCCTCCCGACAATTCAGCTAGGCATTCATCCGCAACTTATAGACTTTATTTTCTGAAGCACTGAGAGATACAATAATTTGCTCCTGATCACTCATTTAGCATGTGTCAGAGGGAAGGGCATTTGCCCATTCTCCTGGCTTCCAAAAATGGACATTTAATCTGTATAACAGGCTAACTTTTTAAGTGCAATTATAGTAAACAGAAGAATCTTCCAGCTAAATAACTTTCAGTTTTTCTCCTTATGCTATTTTTTTGTTGCAAACTGAACCCATGTGGCTGAAGAAAAGTTATTTGAAGGTTGTTACCTTCCTTTAATCACATCAAAATTATAAATATAATTACAGATTGTGGATGTGAATTTTTTAAAAGCTATTTACAGGTTTGTGGGTTGTCTCATCCACACAATTTTAAATCATCTGTTTATATTGTACCTAGAAGGCTTCAGATGCTCAAACGGCATGAACAACGCCTCCTCAGGTGTTACTAACAAGTGACTGTGCACCTACAGCCAGCCTCTCTGTATGCGTAGTGTACATTCGCCAAGAATGTTAGTTTGTGTTAGATCCTGGCAGGCAGGTTAAGAAAAAAAACAAAAACAGTGTTTTTTTGTTTTGTTTTACACTTGAGCCTTGGCTATGTAACTTTCAGCCCAGAAAACTTCTGACATAATTTATCAGTTAACAACTTTGAAGTTAGCTTTTTCAGGTGTTATTTGAATGAGAAAGAAGGTAATATTATGCTGTGCCATATTTAGGAATTCCATGATGTGGGTCGGGGACTGGGGGGAAGTTGAGTACAAGGAATATGGAAAGGAGTGCATTTATGGAATTTTATTTTTTTGCAGAAGGTCAAACCACTGAGTCTGGTCCACATGCCCAAGGAAGAGTAGGGCATTTGGGAGTTTAGCAAGCCCTCAGAAAGAGGGATCTCAATGACAAGATCCTTGGGGTAGTAGCTCCGAGAAGCATAAATGAAATGTGTTCTCCTAGTTGCCATAGCTCTAGGGTAAAACTCTGTCATACTTCAAGTCTGTTTCTGACATTGTGTAATATAAATATAGAAATGGAAAACATAAAAAACAAATAGGAGTACAGTAAAAGGGAAAACTAAATTTCAAAATGATATACTTCGTTTAAATGGAGAAAAGTGTTTTAAAACTTTTAAACTCTCATATTCTCCCTGCCTTTTGAAGTAGGAGTCTAATATAAACAAAAGGATTAAAAGGTGTCTTGCCATGTATTACTTTTTCACATTTGTGAGTTTAATCCAGTCTGGTAGTTTAGAAATTATGTCACAGATGTCTGAAATTGTTAAAATTAACATTTTTTATCTCCAGGACACAGAATGTTCATTTACATAAAATTGGTTCCTTTCTATCAAACACAAATGGGCCCACAAAACTCATTTTTAAAGGAATTTTAAATACAACGGTTTGAAAGAAAACTCTTTTGAAAATAATTCATTTCTAATGTGTATGTCCTAGTTCAGCTCAGTAGCATCAAGGCCACAGTGTGGTTTAGGTGTATTTGATATTGTAAGATGGTCCAAAAAGAGTGTTTATTATGCCACAGAAATGAGGCAGAATATCAATTCTGATTATCAGTCTTGCTGGAGTCTTTCATGGGTTAGTTCAGCCAGTTCTCCAACAAATAACCTCGATGGAATATTTCCTGTTTCAATCAGTGAAATAGAAAAAATAAAATAAAATCAATGAACAAAAAACGTAATATATATATAGAAGTTGTTTGAGCTGTTTTGAGTTCAGTACAGACAACTTGGAGTAGGACCAAGAGAGACATAAATGAATGCAAAGGGAGATTCTCTATTGTATTTTACAGCAATTTCTAAGAAGGCAATAATTTCATAGTAACCTTTCAGTTTTGTTTCATAGTCAATGCCAAGATATGCTGGCATTATTAAATAGGCAACAAATAAAGAACAGAAGAAACTTATCCTCCATTGACCATAACTCCAAGGTAGTCCCTCCTTCCAGGGTAGAGGAGGGATATGTGAGGGATTGTGACACAATGGTCTGATCACAAATATCTCCTTCACAAATCTTCCATGGTACCATCATTTGCCAGTTCCCAGGAAGAGTCATTCCATCGAGCTAGACTAATAATGGAATTATATCACATCAAGAAGGCTTTGGTGATCTCCTCTAACTTTGTGCCAGCACAAATCTGTTCCCTCCCCCTAAAAATGACATAGAAAAGCATACAATTTAGAACTGGAAGAGAACTTGTTCATTTTGGAAACCCATTTTGTTTCATTCCTAATTGCTTTCAATATTGATCATAGTAATTCACAGCTATACCAATAGTCTAAACACTTAATTTTCTTTTTTTAAAATTTTTAGTTTTTATATTTGTCACTTCATCATTTTCTGTCATTCCCATTGTAATCCCTAATAATAAATAAAAACAGTTTAGCAAAACTGACTGACATCATTGCCACATCTTATGAATATGTGAAATTCTGTATCTGCAAAATCCAGCTTGTCTCCTTCATTACTTCTGTTATTGTTGTTCAGTCTTTTCAATTGTGTTAGACTCTTTGTGACTCCTTTTGGAGTTTTCTTGGCAAATATATTATAATATTTTAATGAGAGTGACCATGAGTGAGACCATTAATCTTTTTAAATGGAGTTTAATGAGCCAGCAACTGCAAAGGGTCAAGCTTACCCAAATCAAGCAGCCCCAAGATGCATTTCCTCAGGGCTTAAATAAACAAAAGTCACAGCATAACTGTTATCATAGGGAAACCATAACTTATTCAGTTGCTATACAAGTGGGGAAAATACAGAATCCAAAAAGTAGCCATCAGTTCTTTTTGCCCAACTGGAAAGTTGCCAAGTCTGTTTCTGTAACTGAACAGAAGGAGGAAGGGGGTATGGGCTCCAGGTAGCAGGTTCGGGCAGGTTTACTTGGCAGGTTTGTTGGCTAGTTGGGCTTTGTTGGGTTTGGGCAGATTTCTTAGGCAAACTTACCCATGATGGGGGAGATGAGGGATGCTCCCAAAATGGGGGTTACAACAGTAGTAGTTTACCATTTCCTTGTCCAGCTCATTTTACAGATGGGGAAACTGAGGCAACCAGGGTTAAAAGACTTGTCTGTGATCACACAACTGGTAAGTGTCTAGGGCCAGATTGAATTCAGACAATATCATATCTTGACCAAAGTACTGGATTTGAACTCCATGGACCTAGTTTCAAATCCTTTCTCTTTAAACTTATTCCCCTTCCTCAGTTTACCATTTGTGTCAACAGCATCATCATCAAGCCATTTCCCCCAGATTGAAATGCATGTACTTTCTTTGCAATTCTTTAATGTGACAATAAGTTCTAGCTTCTCTTTTATACTACACAAAATCTCTGATGGATTCAGGTCAATCTCTTGAAAGTCCCACACTCATATAGATACATATTTTCCATTCTTTACTCTCTGTCTCTGCTCAAAATGATCCTGTAATGTTCCTTCTCTTGTCCTATGTATCCAAATTTTACCCTTTCTTATATCCTCCAGTACTTTGATTTTCCATTTATTCTTCTTTCTGTTATCTTCTATGACTCTTCATCTATTTTCTCTTTCCCTTATAATTCTTACACATGTATCCAGATAAATGTCAAATTTTGCTCACTCAGCCTCTATAACATCTCTCACATCTATCCCAATCCCCCCACTGAACACCCTAAAAAGAATCTATTCTTCCTTATGATCTTCTCCCTTCTCACCTATACACCTGAAATAGCCTCCTAATTGATTTTCCTGCCTCAGGTTTCCCCTCAATCAAATAGATTTTGCAGTTTCCAAAGCAGTTTTCTAAAGTTCATGCCAGGTCATGTAACCCCCCTATTCAATAAATTACATTGTCTCTCTATTGCTTCCAGAATAAAATATAAATTCTTCTTCTTGACATTGAAGACACTGAAAAAATGGCACCAAGCTGCATTTCAGGCATTATTGCATATTATTGCCCTTTATAGAGAAATATATTATTTATATTTATATTATATTTATTTATATTTATATTATATTAAATATAGGAGACTATATTTAATAGTGGCTGTCTTCTCTTCAAATTTTATCTTTTAGAATTGTTATTTTGGGGATTGGAGGCAAGATGACAGAGAAAAGGGTGGGACTTGCCTGATGCTATCCCAAAGTCCTTCTGACACCCTTTAAATAATGCCTTAAAACAAATTATTGAATGGCAGAACCCATAAAAGTGCAAAGTAAAAAAATTGTCTAGCCCAAGACAATGTAAACGGTCAGAAGGAAAGGTCTGTTGCACCAGGGTGACAGTGGAGCACAGTCCAACAAAGGCTGCACAATGAAGACTGGGCCCCAGCAAACCAGAAACTAATATTGTGAATGGCTGAATCAGCTTCAGCCAGTACTTCTTCCAAGAATCTCAGTTACAGACAGCAAGGGGGTCAAACAATTGCTCAGATGGAGATTACAAGGGTCTTTTTGCTGGCACTGGGTACAGGACTCTGTTGCTTTGTTCATACTTGTATCCAAGTCATAGTCTTGGGTGGCGGTTCCACAGTGAGGAAGAGCTTCAACACACCAGAGTTTTCAGTCACCATGAAGAGACACTCCTCACAATTCTAGAGCAGAAAAGAATGTGCTTGTGTTTGCTCACAGACCAGAACACAGGCCAGAAAATTAACAAACACACCTCTTCTAAGATCATATCACCTTGGAAAAGTGAAAAACTTACCGACCCCTAGAACTACCTCTGAAAGCAGTTCCACAAAACCTCTGAAGCTGGGACAGTGTGTCTTCCAGCCTGGAAGCAGAACTTCACTTTATCCAAACATTAAAAGTCAATTAATAGGCTGAGAAAATAAAGAAAGAACAGGGAAAAAAATCTGATTATAGATATTTATTATGGTGAGAAGGAAGATCAAAACACAGACTTAAAAGAAGACAATAAAGTAAAACATCCTATATCTGAAACCACTGAGGAAAAAAAAAAGAAATGGCCTCAGGCATGGAAAAACTCAAAAAGGAATTTAAAAATCAAGTAAGAGAAAGAGAAGAAAAATTGGGAAAAGAAATGAGAGTGATGCAAAAAAGTCATGAAAAATGTGTCAAGAGCTTGGTAAAGGGGGCACAAAAAATACTGAAGAAAATATCACTTTAAAAAATGGAAATTTAAAAAATAGGGCAAATGGTAAAAATAATCTGATGTGGAAAAGAAGACCTTGAAAGGCAGAATTGGCCAAATGGAAAGAAATATGCAAAAATTCACTGAAAGGAAGAATTCCTTGAAAAGTAGAATTGGAGAAATAGAAAAAGAGATACAAAAGGTCACGGGAGAAAATAATTCCTTGAAAATTAGAATTGAGCAAAATGAAACTAATGACTCTATGAGACAACAAGAAATAATAAAATAAAACCAAAAGCAAAAAATAAAAATAAAAATAAAACCAATGTGAAATATCTCATTGACAAAACAATTGACATGGAAAAGAGATCCAGTAGAAATAATATAAGAATTATTGGATTTCCTGAAAACCATGGCCAATAAAAGAGCGGAGACACCATCTTTCAAGAATCATCAAGTAAACTGTCAATTACAAAGAAATTACCAAAAAAAACCAAAAAACAAAAAAGCAAAACCCTGCCCTGATACTCCAGAACAAGAGTGCAAAACAGAAAAATGGGTGGTGAAGGTATTCATAGAAGGGAGCATGGATTGGGGAGGCAATAATCAGAAGCAAAACACTTTTGAGGAGGGACAGAGTAAAAGGAGACAGATAATAGAAGAAACATGGAGGGAGAATAAGATAGAGAGAAATACAATTAGCAATCATAACTGTGAAAAAAAAAAAGATCAAGTTTCTCTGACTAAGGTCCCATGTCTCAAATATATAGAGAAATTAGTCAGATTTATAAGAGTCATTCCCCAAATGATAAATGATTAAAACATATGAACAGTTTTCAGATGCAGTAATCAGAGCTATCTATATCCAAATGAAAAATGCACTAAATCATTGCTGATTGGAGAAGTGAAAATTAAAACAACTCTGAGCTATAACCCCATACCTATCAGATTATCTAATATGATAGAAAATGACAAATGTTGGAGGGGATGTGGGAAAATCAGTACACTTAAGCACTGCTGGTGGAGTTATTAATTGATTCAACTATTATGTAAAACAATTTGAAACTAAACCCAAGGACCTATAAAACTATAAGCTGCCTTTTTGGCTGTTGGAACAAATTGTTCTCATGAAACCATTCCTCCACTGAAAGTTTTCATGTGCTTGGGGTAGACATGCTCCAACTCACCCATGAGTTTGAGGCCTTTGGTTACCCTGAACCTGGTTTAGAATGTATGCCAAGAGAGCTTTACTGTTATGTGGCCACTCTGCATGCTACAGTATCATGGAGGCACAGGTGAGAGTAAGGTGAAAGGTAGACACCAAAGGTGAATAAGAAGTCCTGAAAAATGCTTGTCAGGCCCTCACACTAGAGGTGCTAGTCATCTCTGAACACTCGATATACCCCACTGAATGAAAATATCGAATAAAATATGTAGTATAGCAAGTATAAGATATCACAGACAGTGGTTAAAGTATAATTGAGTTCCTTTATGACTGCTGGCAAGCTGGCACCCTCGATGGAGAAGTTGTTAAGACAAATAGTGTCAGTAGGGATACATAGGGCATGTCAATAGAAAGTGTGTCTTGTACTAAATGAACTTCCTAATGGAAGTTATTCTTTTCACTGGATGTGAGTGAGCCAGTCAGAATGTATGAACAGAGAGTAAATAACTATTAAGTTTGTTCTGGGAAGTGCTGTGCATTATAAATTCCTGAAATTTACTTCATGTACATTGGGTGTAGATTCCTAAGGCACTTAGGAAAAAAGAGAGAACAGGTTATAGGACTGGTAAATGGACAGCACATGTGCCCATGACTTCAAACTCAAAGTTTATTTGGCTGCTGGATTCCAATACTCACTCCCACTTAGCTATCTCAAGATATTTCTGGGCTGAGATTTCCTTTATACCCTCTGGATGGGCTCATATTTAAGATGGAAAGTTCTGACTATCATAGTATTCTGGGGAAACATGAGACAATTAAGGAGAAGCCCACTTAGGAAGAACAGTAAAAAGAATTAGTGCTAACTATATCTTCCCTAGGCAATAAAATATCCGACATTGTTTTAACAAATGTCAAGCGGCATAGTTGGAGAATTTCTAAGGTCACTTCCCACAATAATAAGTGAGATAACAGTTAGGATTTAGCCCAGCTACTATATTTCTTCCTCCCTCCTTTCTTTCTTCCTTCCTTCCTTCCTTCCTTCCTTCCTTCCTTTCTTTCTTTCTTTCTTTCTTTCTTTCTTTCTTTCTTTCTTTCTTTCTTTCTTTCTTTCTTTCTTTCTTTCTTCCTTCCTTCCTCCTTCCTTCCTTCCTTCCTTCCTTCCTTCCTTCCTTCCTTCCTTCCTTCCTTCCTTCCTTCCTTCCTTCCTTCCTCTACTTCTTCTTTTCTGAGATTATCTTTTTCTTTGGAATTTGTTTGCTTTCTTCTTCTGCTTCTCTTTCTCCTTTAGAATAGCAAGTAAATTCTCCAGTCCTGACCAAAGTTTGCACACGGAGCCTATTTCTATAGTCTAATCTGAAATGAATAGAGACTTGGTCTAATATTTTCCTATATTCTGCATTAATTAGCATATAAATGCATGATTCTAGTACCAATCATTTCATTCCAAACCTAATGGCTTATTAATAATTTGATGCTTTATGTTCTTGTGGGGAACTCCTATATGACAACAATAACAATAACCAGCACTTATATAGTATTTTAAATTTTGAAAGTACTTTAATAATAATGTCATTTTATCATCACAGCAGCTCAGAGAGGTGGATTCTATTATTATCCCTGTTTTACATATGAGGAAACAAAGACAGGCAGAGCTGAATTGCATAGAATCACACTGCTAGTAAGTGTTTGAGAATGAATTTGAGCTCAGATCTTCTTTATGATCCTGCACTCTATCCATTGTACCACATAACTGGCTATCATATCATGATGGTGTTTTGAGTTAGGCAAAATTCTGATTATTTGATTGCATTTTCTAGGTTCCTGACCATGGTTTCTTCACAAAGGTTTTAGAAAATCCTGGATCATTACTGGAATGAAGATGGTTGGTGAATCCTGTTGGCTTAAGATTTCTGATGTGTGTAGGAGGAAGGATGCCTTCTTTGATCAAATCCACAGTTTAACTCATGAATTCCTTAATTTTTGAGTCATACTTACTAGATTTATATTTAGACCTGTGAGTAATAGAAAACTATGTGTAAGAATCATTCCAAACACTTTGGTATAGTTATTGATCACTGGGAATTTGACAGATGAATTTGGTTCAGCATTTCCAAATCCCTGAAGGAGACTACACAGGTTTTTAATGTGGGTTTCACACCACTGTCTCTCCTCTCACATAGTGTTATTGATTAATACTGGAGCATTGGATGATTACCTACTTCAAATATGAAATTTCATAGAATTATTTTGGCTTTAAAATTCCTGTTCTTTTATGCAAAGATCAAAAAACACAAATAAATCCATGTTTAAGTAAGTGTGTGTTGGGGGGATGGGCTCATTTTGGATTAATTTTATTGTATTTTGTAGATTATAGTCAAAGGAAGGGATTGTAAAAAGGCACAGGGGAGTCCTTTATATGCCCATTTGCAAGTGATTTTAACGACATTTCAGAAAATTCCCCCATTGTTACCTCATGAATATGTCAAGACAGAGATAGTTTAATGAGACGATAGTGGATAAAAATATTCTCTCTTGTTTTACCTGACCCACATTTTATTATGTTCAAATACCAAGTCAAGATAGAAAGAAGTCAAAATTAAAGTAACTTAATTGTGCAAAATTTATAACGGTTCATTGAGAACATTGGGTTTAGACTTGGATGAACAGGCTTGAATGCTGGTTTGACCACTTACTAAAATCTTGATCAATAATTTCAACTCACCTCTGTACTCAAATTCTCTTATCTATAAAATATGAAGTTTAGAAAAATGAACCCTAATGCCTTTTTTGCACTAAATATATGATAAAAGTAGGGTACCTTGGTGGTACAGTGGACAGAGTGTTGGGTCTAGAATAAGACTCATCTTTTGGAGTAAAAATCAGGTGTCAGACACTTATGTTAGACACTGTTCATTTCAATTCCTTATCTGCAAAATGAGCTGAAGAAGAAAATGGAAACCACTCCAGTATCTTTGGCAAGAAAACAACACTTGGGGCCATGGAGTGTCAGACAGGATTGTAACAGCTGAATAGTGTGAGTATGAATTTCGAAAGTAGTATGTGTAGAGAGACACTAGATTGGGTAAAAAAAAAAAGATATATGTGGTAAAGTATGTGGATGTACAGCCATACATAGTTACACTCCATCTATATATAAGCACACATTTATGTGTATGTACCTAATTTTGCAGATAGGTGCAAAGAAAAATAATTTAAAAATGATGTGAATATCAGTTACCAGTGCCCATCCTATTCTATCCCCTCTCCTGCCTCTGACGAATTAAGTACAACTTTTTATTTTTCTTGCTTTAAGCTGATTTGATTGGAGGATTTGTTTCATATAGTTTGATCCAGGGTGGAAAATACAATTTATAAATCTGATTGAGGAAGGAGATACCTAAGTGTATTGTGTTCCCAAGAGTATTAATCTGAGAGTGTGTCTTTGAATGTGGGCATATGACCTGGGATCTTAATGTCCAAAGGATTATTAGATAACTAGTGTTGCAATATAATATAAAGGTACCTCAATTTTGAATCAAAAAACTCTGCCATTTGGACAAGTTACTTCACCTTCAATTATCCTTAGTTTCATCAACTAAAAAATTAAACAGTCAGACTAGATAGTTTTTCACATTCCTTTTGGATCTAAACCTAATATCTTATAACTATTTATCCAGGGATCCCATCCAGGCTTGGATAGGGAGGGGGGAGAAAAAAAAAAGAAAGAAAAAAAGAATCAGCACAAAGTTCATGATCCAAATACCCTTATTCTAACTTAATATATAGACTTTAATAAGGTTGAGCTGATCAGACAGCCTGCAAAAAGGAGCATCTGTCTACTGACATTCTGAATGGAAAACAGAATATGTTTTTTTTGTTAAGAAGCCAAATCTATTTATTAATTGAGTCCAAGAAAACACAGACATTGTAATATTCTAGATTTTGATTAAATCATGAATGGATCATATTCCACAAGCATATACATAAGTTGGCGGCCTGAAGTTTGGTTTAGAAGTGTGAGTGAGATCCCTAGAGCAGGCCGCAAAATTATATTTATCTCAAAATATACGTTTAAAATTGTAGAACAATATTAGTAGCATAAAATACTGAAAGGAAAAATCCTTCTATGAGGAGTGGAAACGGAAACCTCATAGCTCAGGGAAAGGGGAGGAAGAAGAGAAACAAGAGGAGGAGAAAGATGAAGAGCAAGAGAACTAACTTGAATATTTACCCAAGAATTTTTCTAACCTTCACAACTAGAACATTCCATTTTTACCCTACTGGTTCTCTCCCATATTACAGACAATTGGGTTTCAGGTCAGAAAGAACATAAGGAGATCTAGCTTGGTGACCTCTAGTCCTAGAAACAAGTCAATCTTTTGACTGATTATACTCTTATATTCAGAAAAACAGGAGTCAATTATAGCTCTGACCACATTAAACATTATGAAAAAATTCATCTGTTAAGTCAAGGAGTAGCTATAGATGTTCTAGAGAAAGGGCAGAGATCTTTTCCATATTTTGTAAAGTCAACATGTAATATCTGAGAAAGCCTATCCTTTGTAAACATCTATAAATTCCCAAAATTTCAAACTATGATGTATTATTATACTTTTTATATTATCTTTGAAATGTGTCACCTATATACATGCATATATATGTGTGTGTGTATGTGTGTGTGTATATGTATGTGTATATATATATATATATATATATACATATATATATATATATATATATATAGAGAGAGAGAGAGAGAGAGAGAGAGAGAGAGAGAGAGAGCTAATTCAAATTTTAGATTTTGTGGTCATTTTTTTTTTAAGCTGTTCATTTACAATCTGTATTGGTGAAAGAGTAGGGTTTAAAAATGCTTAGATGCATAAGATGAAGATAATGGAACAAAAGACCAAAATGATTTTGTCCTTTGCAAGTCCTATTTAATTACATCAGAGGGTCATGAATTTAGATAGGAAGAGACCTTAGAGGTTACTGAGTCAGAATTCCTCATTTTACAAATGAGGAAACATGCCCAGACACCTGAAGTGACTTGCCCATGTCTACATAACTAGTAACATCACATGATAGCATTTAAACACAAGTCTTACTGACTCCACTTCCAATGTACTTGTATCTACTACACAATGCTGTCTCCTCAGCTCCAGGAAACTTTTTTGTTTGTTGTTCTTTTGTTTGTTTGTTTTTTGCCTCTGTTTTCATTTTTGCTAGACAGGGCACCAGAAATCTAGAGTACCATGTCCAGTGAAATTTTTCTGAATTATTTTGCTGAAAATAATACTATTAGAGAGAATGGTGATCACAGTGGTTATTTTTAACAGGAAGCTTTATTAATAAAGTTGTGTCAAAAAAGCATTCATCAATAAACGATCCCTATTAGCTCAATATGTAAAAGTCCTATCACTGAGTATCTGCCTAACTTTAGATAAGGTATTAATGGTCACACAATCATTTTTTTTCTTTTTCTTTTAAAAAAAAATAATTTATTTATTTTTTTGTTCACATCATTCATTTCCTCAAGATTTTAAGTTACATATTTTCTCCCCATCTTTCCCCCAACCAACACCAAAAAACAGCCATCCCACTGTATAACTCCTCCCCCAATATGCTCTCTCCTATGCCCTCCCCCTTTCCTCTCTGACTTTCTGGCAGGGCAGGATGGATTTCCCTACCATAGTGCCTGTGTATCTTAATTCCCAGTTGGATGTAGTTAATAATAATAATAATAATAAATATATATATACATATATATTTTTAACATGTGATTATAGAACATTAAATTCTAGATTCTGTCTCTTCCTCCCTCGTCACCCACCCCCACTGCAAGGACAAACAATTAAATATAGGCTGTACATATGTAATTACACAGAACCTCTCCACAGAGGCATATTGTGAGAGAATGATTATGTGTCTCTTCTTCCTATCCTGCCCCCCCCTGTTCTATTCTCTACCCTGTCCCTGTCTCTTTACAGAAGTGTGTACTTCCAGCAACCCTCCCACCCACCTTCCCTTTCCCTTCATCATCCCACCTCTCATCACCATCCCCCCTACTCTCCTGTGTGGCAAGACACCCAGTTTAGAGTTTGTGTTGCTCCTTCCCTTAGCCAAGTTCAATGAGAGTAAGGTTGATCCTTTCCCTTTTGCCTTCCTGTTTTTCCCCTCCATTGTAACAATTATCCTTTGCCTCTTCTATGAGAAAATTAACACCATTCTGTCTCTCCCTGTCTCCTCCCATTCTAATCCTCTCCCAACTCAGAATTTCACTTTTTAGAGTATTGTCCCTTCCTATTCAATTGATCTTGTGCCCCCATATACTCACATATACACATACTCAGATATGTGTTTGTACGCATATATAAAACCTCCTATATGGACATATGTGTATGTATATGAATATATACATTTGTATTCTCTTCACCTATCTTTATACTGAGAAAAGTTTCATAAGTTACAATTATCACTTTTCCATGTTGGCATGTAAATAGTTCCACTTTGATAAGTTCCTAATGATTTCCTTTCCATGTTTACCTTCTCATGCTTCTTATATTTGAGTGTCAAATTTTCTTTTCAGTTTTGGTTTTTTCAGCAAGAGTGTTTGAAAGTCGTCTACCTCACTGAACTACCATATTTTCCCCTGGAACATTATACTCAATTTTGCTGGGTAGGTGATTCTTTGTTTTAATCCTAGCTCCCTTGATCTCCCAAATATCATATTCCAGGTCCTTCGATCCCTTAATGTAGAAGCTGCTAGATCCTGGGTTATCCTGATTGTGTTTCCACAGTATTCAAATTTTTTCTTCTTGGCAGCTTGTAGTATTTTCTCCTTGATCTGGGCACTCCGGAACCTGGCTATAACATTCCTAAGAGTTTTCTTTTGGGGATCTTTTTCAAGAGATGATCAGTGAATTTTTTCAAGTTCTATTTCACCCTCTGGTTCTAAAACATGTGAGCAATTTTCCTTG
>JAQQSV010001968.1:23539-41119 GCA_028646515.1 Pseudochirops corinnae
TGTCTCCTGCATCTATTTTCCAGGTTAGTGGTTTTTTTTTCAAGGAGATATTTCACATTGCCTTCTATTTTTTCATTTCTTTGGATCTGTTTAATAGTATCTTGATTTCTCATAAAGTCATTTGCTTCCATTTGCTCCACTCTAATTCTGAAGGAATTATTCTCTTCATAAAGCTTTTGAGACATCTGGCAAATTCAACTTTTTAAGGCATTCTTCTCCTCATTGGCTTTTTGGGCTTCTTTTACCCTTTGAGTTAACCTATTTTTTAAGGTGTTATTTTGTTCAATCAAGTTGTTGACTCTCTGTTCATTATTTTCTTGCATCATTCTCATTTCTCTTCCCAATTTTCCCCCCACTTCTCTTATTTGGTTTTCACAAACTTTCTTAAGCTGATCTATGAATTGTGCCGACTCTACATTTGCTTGGAAGCTTTTGATGTGGGAGTTCTGACTATGTTGTCTTCCTCCCATTTCATAATTTGATCCTTCTTGTCCCCAAAGAAGGAATCTAGAGTTTGGTTGCTGTTCTTACTTTGCCTCTTTGCCTGCTCATGCCACCAGTCAATTTTTTAGCTCTGTGGAACTCTGCTTCTAGAAGGGAAAGCTGTGTCCCAAATTTCAGGGGTTTTCACAGCTGCTGGAAGTATTCAGAGGCTGCTGCAACCTCCACCAGCTTTGGCTCACTGAAAACACACCCCAAGACCACCACCCAAGACCACGTTCTAGATCCAGGTGGCACAACACCACAACACTTATCCTCTGAATGATTGCTTGGTTCCCTGCAGTCTGTAGCCTGCGAGCTCTGAAGCAGCCACAGGGAGGCACCTGCGAGGCCGCTGCTTCTGCCGCTTGCTTGCCCTGCAGGCAGTTTGGCCAAACCACTTTTCTCCCTCAAATTTAGCTGAGTTCCACTGACCTTTTACTTAGTCCTTTTGTCTTTTGACTTGATAATTTTGGAAACTTCCACAGCTGCTGCTGATCCACTCTCCTGAAGGTTCCAGCTGTGGGTCATCCTGGCTGCCCCAGGGCCAAGCCCTGGTTTCAGGCTGGGCTGGTTTCAGCTTCCAACGTGCTGTTATGAGCCCTTCTTGCTGAGCTGCCTTCAGCAGGAGAGTTGTTTTTCTGTATTTTTGTGAAGATTTGGAGCCCTTAAATTTGTTTAGATTTATATTTCATGGATATTTCAGGTTGCTATGTGGAAGCTACAGATCCTTGTTGCTTCTATGTTGGCATCTTGGCTCCACCCTGGCCTTTTTCTTTTTTTTTTTTTTTCCTTAATTTTAAATTTACTTATTTATTTTTAGTTTTCAACATTCACTTTTATAAGATTTTGAGTTGTAAATTTCCCCTGCTCCCCACAATGGCATACAATCTGGTATAGGCTATACATGTACAATCATATTAAACATAGTTCCACATTAGTACTGTTGTGAAAGAAGAATCAGAACAAAAGGGAAAAACCATGAGAAAGAAAAAAAAAGGAAAATAGTATACTTCAGTCTGCATTCAGACTTCATAGTTCTTGCTTTGGATGTAGAAAGAATTTTCCATCAGGATTCTTTTGGAATATCTTGCGATCTTAAGGAATTTGGTTATACGTAGAATTATATTATTTGATAAATCCAAACCCTTTAAAGACTTTCCATTATTCCTGTTGACATATCAGCAAAGGTCAAAAATGCCTTCATTTTTCGAAGTTAGGTTTCAAATGAAGGCTTAATTATTCAAAGTGTGTCAACATCTTCCACTTCCACATCTGACCATTAATTTTACATCAATTTTTATGTCTTTAAAATCCCTGGAGAAACTGATTTTATCCTCAATTACCACATCACTATATACATACACACATACATATATACCTACATACATGTGTGTATGTGTGTGTGTGTTTGTGTGTAGTGTAGTGTAGTGCTTCTTATTTCTCAAGTAGCTTGTGAGATATTAGGCAAATCTTAGTTCTTCAATGAGAAAAAGCAACACTTATATTTCAAGTAATTTTGAAGACACTGAGTTACTTGTCTACCAACATAAAAATTTATTTTATTTTATTGAATTTTATTTTTTGCTTTTTTGGAGAGAGGATAGCAGGGCAATTGGGGTTAAGTGACTTGCCCAAGGTCACATGGCTATTAAGTGTTAAGTGTCAGAGGCTTAATTTGAACGTACGTCCTCCTGACTCCAGGGTTGGTGCTCTATTCACTGCACAACCTAGCTACCCCATAAAAATGTATTTCTGAAAACCCATTACTTTATGTTGAGTCTCTTTTCATAATTTTCAGTTCTCTAAAAAATATTAGAACTTGGAAAATTCATGTAGTTTCTACATAGTGTGGTAGCATCTAGTCTTATTTGTAATGCATTTAAATTGTTAATAAATATGACATTTACAAAGCAGCCTGAGAACATTCTTACAAAAAGCAGCAAGGATATATATACCCCATGGCAATCCAAGTGAGAAAGTTTCATTTGTGCTGAAATTATTCATAACGGTTGTTTTAAATCATATTTGTTTTTTCATTACCCCATTTGGAGTTTTCTTGGTAAAGATACTGGAGGAGTTTGCCATTTCCTTCTCCAGCTCATTTTACAGACAGGAAACTAAGGCAAACAGAGCTAAGTGACTTGTCCAAGGTCACACAGCTAGTAAATATCTCAGATCTCAGTTAAACCTAGATCTTCCTGACTCTTAAGTCAGGAGCTTTATCCACTATGCCACCTCATTGTACAATTCCTAACAGTACCTTTGCAGTATTAAAAAAAATGAAAACAAAATGGGTACCCATCAATTGAAAAATGAGAGTAAAAATGTAGTATGCTCAGTGTTATGGTATATTGTTGTACCATGTGAAATTATTAAAATAAGTAATTCAGAGAAACACGATAAGACTTGTGTACTGAGTTAAAGTAAAGAAAGCAGAATCCAAAGAACACTACACATAGTGATGCAAAAGCAAACAGTACTTAGTTGAACTCAGATTCACTGGAATAGTTGATCTTTGACCTAGATAACAGATAGCTAACAGATCCCTAATCTTAATATGGGACAGCTGGGTAGTCCAGTGGATTAGAGTGCTAGGTCTAGATTGAGAAAGACTCATCATCTGTAGTTCAAGTCTGGCCTCAGATATTTGCTAAATATGTGACTCTGGGCATGTCACAAAACCCTGTTTGCCTTAGTTGCCTCTCTATAGAATGAGCTGGAGAAGTAAATGGCAAAGCACTCCAATCTTTTTATGAAGAATTCCCCAAATGAAGTCACCAAGATTCAAACACACCTGAAAATGATTGAACAAAAATCTCAAAAAAAAAAAAAAAGGGCTTAGTTGTATAAACCATTGAATCCACTGGCAGATGCATCTGCTATATTGGTCAGTGTTTTATAATGGTGGGACTAGGAAAACATGGTTGTAGCTTAAAACCCAAAAGGCAGCAATAAGGAAAAGGAAAGGAAACAAAACTTAGGGAAAACATTGTGGCATGTTTTGATTTATGATTTCTTACACGTGCACAGATGAAAACCGTAAAATGACCACAGTTTTCAATAGGTGATTATCTCATGAAAGGGAAGGTTTATAAATATTTAATTTTCTCAAATAACATATAAAGATATGTTGTAAATCTTAGGTGTTTACACACACAATAACATACATTTTGAAATTGTTAAGTTTCAGAAGATAATACCACTCAAGAGAAATGCTTTTTGCTTATATAATCAAAGCATAATGTTTGAAAAGACTTCAGAAATATATTGTTCAATTCCTCTCATCTAACAAATGCAGAAAATGTTGTTTAGAAAAGGGAAGAAAGTGCAAACAAGGGGAAAACTGGGGTCCTTGCTATTTTTAACATACCAAGTTCAGAGCTCATATCTGAAATTAAGAAGACAAGAAATTTCAGCATCTTGGAAAATAAATGTAACAAACCCTCTGATTTATTTCCCCAATCTAAAAGCAATCAGGTGGCACAGTGCATCAGGAACTGGACATGAAGTTATGAAGAACTGAGTTTAAAATCAGCCTCAGAAAATTACTATCTATATAACCCTGGGCAAGTCATTTAACCTCTATCTGCTTCAGTTTCTTCAGTTATAAAATGGGTATAGCAATAATCCCTATTTTACAGGCACTATTAAATAAAATAACATTTGTAAAGCACTTAGTACAGTGCCTTAGGTTACTTGATAGGTGTTTGTCATATCATTCCTTTCCCAGTTTGGTTCCCCAAACGTCATCTGATTCCTAAGGTTCAAGGGGTAACTTTTGGATCACTACTTCTATTCCTAAGACTTACTAACACCCAGCAGTGAGCTTCCCATTTCTAATCAGTCAATAGATTTTATTAGCTTTTAGAGAAGACAGTCATTTAGGTTGAAAAGCAAACACAATAGCAACAAAACAATCTCCTCACCAGTTAAAACTAGGGCACATACCCTCCCATTAATACATACAGTGTGTGTGGGAAGAGTTGGCAAAAACAATGCAATAGTAGTTAAACACACATGTGAATGTGGCCAAGGCAAGTGCTAGGGGAAGAAAATTATAGCTGCTAGATTAATATGTTGGAAGGTGTATTAATCCTCAGACTATTCATAAAATTGTAAGTCAATTTTATAACACCTTGATGGTTTTTGCAAATAACTTACTCATTCATAACTCCCTCTAATGGATGTATTGAATTCAAATTAGTAAGACTTTCCAGAATGGCAGTTCAGTCAAAGAAAAAAAAAGGTCCTGGTTAAGATGCTCTAAAATTAAGCAAAAGGTCAGTGGAACTCAGCTAAACTTGGGGGAGAAAAGTGATCTGGCCAAACTGCCTCCAGGACAAGGAATTGGCAGAAGAGGCAGATCTGGAGCAAGCGCCACTTGGCTGCTTCAGAGCTCCCAGCCTACAGACTGGAGGGGAGCCATGCAATTATTCACAGGCCAAGTGAGCAGCCTGTATCCCAGTCGTGGTCTTGGGTGGTTGTGCCGGGGTGCGTTTTCAGTGAGCCAAAGCTGATGGGGGTTACAGAAAAATGACAGCCCCCTAATAGCTCTGGCAGCTGGGAAAACCACAGCAATTTGGAACAGAGTTTTCCCCTCTGGAAGCAGTTCTGCAGAGCTAAAAAAACCATTGACTGGCCAACATGAGCAGGCAAAGGAAGCATAGTAAACAGCAATCAAACTCTAGATTCCTTCTTTGGGGACAAGAAGGATCAAAGCATGGAACGGGAGGAAGACAACACAGTCAGAACTCCTGAACCAAAAGCTTCCAAGAAACGTGAAGACTTCCTACAAGCCATAGATCAACTTAAGAAGGATTTTGAAAACCAAATGAGAGAAATGGATGGAAAATTGGGAAGAGAAATAAGAATGACACAAGAAAATCATGAAAAGAGAGTCAACAACCTGACTGAAGAAAATAACACCTTAAAAAATAGATTAACTCAAATGACAAAAGAGGCCCAAAAAAACAATGAGGAAAAGAATGCCTTAAAAAGTCAAATTTGCCAGATGGAAAAAGAATCTCAAAAGCTTTCCGAAGAGAATAATTCCTTCACAATTAGAGTGGAGGAAATGGAAGCAAATGACTTTATGAGAAATCAAGATACTACTTAACAGATCAAAATAAATGAAAAAAATAGAAGGCAATGTGAAATATCTCCTTTAAAAAAACACTGACCTGGAAAATAGATCCAGGAGAGACAACTTTAATATTATTGGACTACCTGAAAGCTATGATCAAAAAAAAAACTTAGACAGCATCCTTCAAGAAATTCTCAAGGAAAATTGCTCACATATTTTAGAGCCAGAGGCCAAAATAGAACTTGAAAGAATTCACCGATCACCTCTTGAAAAAGATCACCAAAAGAAAACTCCTAGGAATATTATAGCCATGTTCTGGAGTCCCCAGATCAAGGAGAAAATAGTACAAGCTGCCAAGAAGAAACAATTTGAATACTTTGGAAACACAATTAGGATAACCCAGGATCTAGCAGCTTCTACATTAAGGGACTGAAGAGCCTGCAATATGATATTCCAGAGACCAAGGAAGCTAGGATTGAAACCAAGAATCACCTACCCAGCAAAATTGAGTAGGGTGTTTCAGGGAAAATATTCAGTGAGGTGGAGGTCATTCAAACATTCTTGCTGAAAAAACCAGACCTGAAAATAAAGTTTGACACTCAAACACAAGAAGCATGAGAAGGTAAACATGGAAAAGAAATCATAAGGAACTTATCAAAGTTGAACTATTTACATGCCAACATGGAAAAGTGATAATTGTAACTTATGAAACTTTTTCTCAGTATGAGGATAGGGGAAGGGGGTACAAGTGTATATATACATATACATACACATATGTCTATATAGGAGGGTTTATATATGCATACAAACACATATCTGAGTATGAGTATATATGAGTACATAGAGAGCACAATATCAACTGGATGGGAAGGGACAATATTCTAAAAGGTGAAATTCTGAGGTGGGAGAGGATTAGAATGAGAGGAGACAGGGAGAGACAGAATGGTGTTAATTTTCTCATAGAAGAGGCAAAGGATAATTGTTCCAATGGAGGGGAAGAACAGGAAGGTAAAAGGGAAAGGGTCAACTTTATTCTCATTGAACTTGGCTCAGGGAAGGAATGACATAAACTCTAAACTGGGTATCTTGCCACACAGGAGAGTAGGGGGGATGGGGATGAGAGGTGGAATGATGGAGGGGAAGGGAAGGTGGGCGAGAGGGTTGCTGGAAGTACACACTTCTGTAAAGGGATAGAGACAGGGACAGGGTAGAGAATAGAATGGGGGGGGTTGGGCAGGATAGGAAGGAGGGACATATAATCAGTCTCTCACAATATGTCCACTGTGGACATGTTCTGTGTAATCACACATGTACGACCTGTATTTAATTGCTTGTCCTTACAGTGGGGGTAGGTGATGAAGGAGAAATGGAAATAATCTAGAATTTAAAGTTCTATAATCAAATGTTAAAAATATATATGTTTGTGTGTGTATGTATATATATATATATATATATATACACACATCCACACATATAAATATAGATATATACAATTGTTATTATTATTATTAACTATATCCAACTGGGAATTAAGATACACAGGCACTGTGGTAGGGAGATCCATCTTGTCCTACCAGAAAGGCAGAGGGGTGAGGCGGAGGACATAGGAGAGAGCAGATTGGGGGAGGGGTTATACAGTAGGATGGCTGTTTTCAGGTTTTGCGTATGGGAAAGATGAAGAGAAAATTTGTAACTCAAAATCTCGTGGAAATGAATGATGTAAACAAGAACATAAATTAATTTAAAAAAAGATGCTCTAAAATTGCGGTGCAGTTGATATGTGACTGTTACTGGTACTGATCTTCAGAGGGACAAGTTGGCTATGAAGAAGCTCAATTTGCAGGTTCATAGATTTTTTTATATAGGAATGGTCAGATCTGCCAATAATCATATCAGTTCTTATTTTTTCTGAAGGAGATTCTGCAATGTGATAAACTGAATTAGGAGGAAATCATTTCTCCCTGCTTAAGTCACTTTTTTTGGAATTTAAAGTCTCTTAATTATCTATAGGTACCAAATGTTTGAAGTTCTTTAGGAACATTGTTGCCTGCCTGTATAAAAGAGATTAAAATGGTAAAATGCTACAGAAAAAAAATAAATATCAATTTCATAAAAAAATTCAAAACATCTCTTATTCCATTATTGTGGTTAACATATAAGATTATAGCTTAGACAACATTATAGTTTACTATACTATACAACCATAAATAGTTAAATGGTTGTATTGAAAGTTAGTCATAAAGTGATGAACCCAACTCAAAAGGAGAACCACAGTAAAGTGCCCAGGAAATTTGTTTTGAACTTGTGCTATTTAACATTTTAAACAATGGCACAGTTAAAGCAAAAATGGGCATGTATATCAAATTTATCAAAGATATAACGTCAGAACAGGTAACTCTCAATTGTATAGCTATGCTAGAATATTGAGTGGGTCAAAATTAACCTGACAAAATTCTGTATGGATCACAGAACCATGGATTTAGAGGTTTTCTAGTCTAACCCCCTCACTTTGTAATTAAAAAGCGAAGCAAAACAAAACAAAGCAAAATAAAAAAAATCTAGTCTGGGTCAAGGTAATGTGATTATATGTAGTCCAATTATATGTACATATGGATGCACATATATATGTGAATGATAGATGTGTATGTATGGACTCTGCATACATGTGTTTATACACACATACACACATGTGTATGTATATATGTGTGTATGTATACATTTATACACACACATATATATCTATATCTATACCTATATCAAGCCATCTATCTATCTATTTATCTATCTATCTATCCTTCTATGTATAGAAAGGGACCAATATATGGTGAAGGCCTGTCCTTGTATGGTTCAAAGGGAAGTAGAATAGATATCTTTAGCCTCTTCTCCTCCCACCCTTCTCTAAGGGAAGCTGTCATTCCTGACAGGAAGGAAAGGAGGCATTTGGGACCTGGGGCATTCTTCTCTCTTCAGAAAGGGAATAATGGGCTAGAAGTATATTTATCTATTCATTTAAATATTGTTTGTCAAGTTCATGGGTGGGGAACCTTCAAACTCAAGGCCACATGTGGCCCTCTAGGTCCTCAAGCCCTTTGACTGAATCCAAACTTCATAGAATAAATCATCTTAATAAAAGGATTTGTTCTGTAAAACTTGAACTCAGTCAAATGGTCCTGCTTGAGGACCTAGAGGGCCACATGTGGCCTCAAAGCTACGGGTTCCTTACCCCTAGTCTCAGCTGATTTGTCCAGCTTCCATCCAACTTTTGATTGCTCTGTCAATTTGGGAGGAGAAAGGGGGACCGCAATCTCTACAGTTAAGGCTTGATTGCTTTTCCTCTAAATACCAATTCCATAATGAACACATATAGTAAATGGAAAAAAAATCTGAATCATAGCAAAATAGAAATCAGAATATTTGTGCAAAAGATAACATATATCAGACAGTACTGAGTGAAGGAGTTCACCCTTTCAGAGCAGGGTGACTCAGTGCAACCAACATAATGTTTCCTGGATCATACCCAATGAGGTATATATCTAGAATAACAAGCCAAGAAGGAGAACATGATGGAGACTGCCCATTTTTCTTAAGTCTTCTTAGAGTCTTGTCCTTTAGCAAAATGAAAGAAGTTTGACTTCTTCCATCTTCTTTCATGTATGTATAAACATACACACAATACATACTCTTACATATACACATAAATAATACTTAATAGTATATGGAATAGCTATCTTACCTGAGATAACATGGCTTATAATAAGTAACAGGGCAGGAATTCAAAGCCAGATATTCTGACTCCAACTCCAGTGAGGGGAGAAGGAGATTAGTTGTCATTTGGACGATGTACTAAAAGTATTCTATTTGCCACATCCTAAAACTATAATTAAAATCAAGGAACAAACACTCAGTCGAATTAGACACTTAATAGCTGTGTAACTCTGGGCAGGTCTCTTACTCTCTCTCAGTTCTATTTTTATCATCTATAAAATAAAGATAGTGAAATGACCAACCTTAATGTATGGTTGTTGTGGGGCTCAAATGAAGCAAAATATAAAAATACGCAGTACATTTCAAATTTTAAATTCCCTTATCAATATTAGCTATTATTAATTATTAATATTACTACTACCACTAAAATGCAAGACTAATAAGTATATATTAATACATCTTTAAAACATAAATTGTAAGCCATGAAGACTTTTTTACTCTATAGTGAGGAAAAAAAAACAAAGCCAGATATATTGTGAGGCTGCCAAACAGATATTCATTTCACATTCACTTCACATCTTTATCATTTAAGTAATAACTCAAGGTGTGTATCTTTTGGCTGTACAATCATGCATGAATCTCCTGTCTGCAGGGGTCCTTTCCTCATCTAAGGCAAGCATATAGTAGCAGGAAGTACCTCAAAACCTAATTCAAGCACTCTGGAACTCTCATACTCAAGAGGGCATCCCATGACCTTTATAATCCTTAAGAAATGATTGAATTGATAGGTGTAAGCATTAAATCCTTACAGACACTTAAGAAGTTGCTTAGAACTTCTGCCCTTTATGAAAGTTTTGGGGAAAGAGGCACGTAGTACATATTTTAGAGGTTTTGTTACTTTTACATAGGAGGGATTTGAATTGACTTATTAATTGTTCTTTGCAGTTTTCTAATAAAAAAATTTTAAACATGGAAAAAAATAAAATAGAGGTCATCCCATGGCTAGAAAAGCTTATTTTTCAGGTTTACTGTTCAGTGATATATTTCCCCCTCAGGAAAGCAGTAAAAGCAGTACACTCATCAAGGTGCAATATCAGGCTTACTTAGGCATGTGCAGATTCTCATTTTAGCTCTTGATGTGAAGAAGAGGGGATCTAGAAGTGCAAGAGAGTCTCAAATTCCCTGCTTAAATGAGAGGGAGAGGAAAAGGTGGGGACTTTTTCTTTGTCTTTAAAGCCTATTGAGTGGACTGCTCTTCCTGGCTCAGTAGTCAGTCCTCTTTGATAGTTGCCCATCATATGGAGAGGAAGGTATCAAATAGGAGTGCAAGTCACACATGTCGTTTAGCAAGTGGTCAGAGCATACATGAGTTCCTGGAAGGGTCAGAGTACCTGTCAGATCCCATGAATGCTTCATTAAATAAATCCCATTTTATTGCTAGTTTTATTTAAAAAAAAATAACAGACCTCACCTCTTACATTTACCAGTAAGGCAATATAAGAGGAACTAATGTATATTTAGAGTTTCATAAAATGAAGTTAATAGATTATATAGCAGGTAATATGACTTCTGAATCTGCATAAATATAGTGTATGATTTGTAAACCCTCTCCAAATAATTTCCATGTTTCCCTTTTGTAAAAGACCATTTCTTATCCAATTAGAACCCAAATGAAATTTACTGCTTAAACAATCTTTACAGTAAAATTCACTAATTTGGAATTAGGTCACATAATAGCTTAATTGTACTGAGAAGCTATGGCTATACTTTATCACATATTATGCTTTATCTCAAAAGAGTTCAGAGTGGGAGATATCAACTTTCTTGAAGGGCCAATGGGAATTATATGATGGATAAACTTTCTCAACTATATACTATATGTAAAGAAATGAATAGATCAACAGTCACGAGCTTCTATGAACATACAGCTCAGTGTAATGGCAAGCAAAGAGGTACTTAGCACTTTGTTTCAGCTATTTCACTATTTAGCAACTTGTTTCAGTTCAAGTTTTTTTTTTGAGCCTTGCCCATGATTATATCAAGTCTTTGTTAAGAAACAGAACTTGTGAACCCCACAGTAAGAAGAACTTGCTGATGCAACATAAAGGGGTGGAACAGGGAGGAGCTAATGACCATATATAAGAAGAAGCCAAAGCTGGGAAAGAGCAGAATTGAAAAGGGAAACTTTGTGGTGGCCAGGCACTCTGTTCTGTTTGTGCTGATTTTTTTGTAATACTTTGTACAGAAGCTGTGGGACCTTACTGGAACCTCTGAAAGAGGGTTTTCTTGTTCTCTATTTATAGAACATCTGGAGGAGGGATTCAGAAGTCCTGGGACTGTACCAACAATTTGTATTGAGTTCTCAGACCTTGTATGATGGTCTGTGTTGATTTCAGGCAGATATTGAATTGATGATGGTGCCAGCAAAGTGTATGAATGTTGTTTTGCCTCTGGTAAGCTTTGTGTTCCCAGAAACAGAAACTGTGAAGGACTTGAGATGGACTGGAAACCATGAGCTTCAGTATGGAATAGGAACTGGATGAGGAGGTGGATAAGGAGCTGAGAGCTGCCTACCTTTGAATCCAGGTGACATTTGGGTAGATTCAGGCAGGAGCTAGGACCATGGAAGAGGAATGATGGAATCTGAGAGCCAGCCTCAAGTCAAGATGACAATACCTCTTCTTGGCGACTTAATGCTGACTGAGAAGATCATGATTTACTGTGACCTAGGAGTGGAGAACTTTGAACTTTGTACTTTGTGTCCCCTAAGAAGGCTTGCTCCTTAAGAATGACTGAGTTAAGGACCATCTTTTAAACTTTAAAACTATGTGGCCTCTTTGGTGAAAACTCTGTGGCCACTTCAGTGATAAGTTGTTAAGTTATAACATTGTGAATGCTGTACGTTGGTTTCTGTGAATGTTTTGTTTTAATTTACTGCTGAATAAATAGAGAGTTCACTACACTATATAATCAGAACCTTAATGGTGCTCATAGCAGCAGTACTCTGGAAAGCTGTTTCTGCCTACCTTGACACCCAGGATCCCTAAGATTTTCTAGAACTGGAAAGGAAGCAATGAAAAGAAAATAGGTACTGTTGTACAGGAGAAAGAGTGATGGATTTGAATTCAGAGGACTTGGGTTTAAATCCCTACTTTAGTGTTTACCACCTTTTAAATTTGGTCATATCTTCACTTATCTCACTTATTAATCTCATCTGTAAAATGAGAGGATTATACTAGATCACTCAGAAGCCCTTTCTAATTCTTAGCCTATGATTTATGAAAGAGATAACTTTATAATTCTAGGAACTAAGGTTCAAGGAAAGAACTTGCAATTAGAAGGGGAAAGAAGAGGCAGAGACCATTAAGAAATAATTGCTATAAAAGAATGCATTCACATGTACTGCAAGACCATGACCATATTCGTTCACCTCACTCCTTTTGGGTCTTGTCAAATGAGATAATAATTGTAAAATGGGTAGTACAGTGCCTGGCAAATAATAAAAGCTATATAAGTGTTAGTTATTATTATTATCATAAAAATTTTTATTAAAGGGGGCTATCAGAGCTAATTTGTTACATCTGTTTAAGCTGTGATAGCATGACCTAAATTTTTAGTTTTTTTTTTTCACAAACAGCTGTAATTCAGAGGGTCTTTGCAGCTTTCACTCTATGAAGTAAACAAAGGAAGACAATTAGGCTGATCTTGACTACCAAAGTGGTATTTGTATTCTTGCCCTCCATTTATTCTTTTGAATATAAAATGGATAGCATATGGCTAATGAGATTCCAAAGTAGCAAAATCAGAAATAAAATCCTAGAGATGATAATGGTGAGTGTATGGGCATTGATGTGTATCCTAACTTATGAACATTGTGACAACTTTAGCAAATCATATCCCTTCTGCCTACATTGAGTCAGTCTATTTTTTGTTTCTTAAAAGTTATTGGGATATTCCTTTATCCTTAGTCAGCTGAAGGGACAAAGGGTTAAGGCTTTTGATATTACTTCTGCATCTCTGGAGTACAAAACAGTCATGAGGAGGCAGAGGGGCTCTTAACTGCTTGGCTTGAGGATTGGCATAATAACTTATTGGGTTTTCAATGCCTATCCTTATTTAATCTTTCTCCTGCTATGGTTAATTCCATATCATTTTTAACAGTTGAGTTAGCAATAGGTGTTTCATTTTGTTTCAGTATCCTAAATTACAATCAGATTGTACTGAGTCAGGCACAGACCAGGAAAAAGGGTTTCCTAGCTGAGGGTGCCCCATACTTATGTCATTACTTCTCCATTCTTTAAGTCAGATGATTATATCTTGCATATTGGAACCACATTTTTCCCTACTCCTCACACATGCATGCAATCACACACAAAGAAACATGTACATGCTAGTGATTAAGGCAATCTCTTCTGAGGAAAACACCTCCCTGGGGTAATAGAATCAAGGATCCAAAGCAAAAGTGTACATTCTGGGTACATTCAATATCTGAATTCAATATCAGATATTGAACTATAGTCTCTTGGGATATTAAGCACAATGGTGGGAGACTTAAACAGAAAGCTCAGGGGATAAGGGTGCAAGCCATAAAGGTGCCTGTAGCGACTAGATAGAATTATATTCAGAACCATATTTCTGTTTAATCCAGTTTGCTTCTCTATGTCTTTGCCTTCTCCTTTTTGAGCTGATATACCAGAAGGATAGCAGCCTAGTAGAGCACTCCATCTTCTTCCTCAGTTATTTCACTGGTGAGGCTAGAGGCTCAGACATACTGTAGAATCACTGAAAGTTTCCTTGTAGTAGAGAGGACAAAATACATGTCATACACGCACTCCCTATTTCCATGTGATTTTGATCTTCTATTTTTTATATTTTTATATTTTTGAGATTGGCAGGGTTTTTTTTTTCAGTTGGTTTTTTTTTTTGAGAGTTTGTTGGGGCATCTAGGTGGTGCAGTGAATAGAACACCTGGAGTCAGAAGGACCTGAGTTCAAATCCAGCCTCAAGACACTTCACACATTTACTAGCTGTGTGACTTTGGGCAAGTCACTTAACCCCAACTGCCATCCAAAAAGCAACAAAAAAAAAAAAGGAAAGGAAAAAAGGGCGTTAGTTGTTAGAAGATTTTTTTTATTTATTAATCCATGAAAACAAATGTTTGATGTAAAATTCAAACCACTAGATAACATCTTGCCAGTTATCTGGTAGACGCTAAAACTTTAGAGAGTGTACTACTATGTACAATAGTTATGAATTTCTTTACACAATCTATACTTAACACTAAATGGTCGGGGCCCAAACTGCTATTATAAACCTTTCCATTTCCACAAAAATTTGTGTGAATCACCAATTAGTTTGATTCGTCTTTGTTGACAAAGTTAATGTTAATTCTGCACATCTTGGGCCTTTTGATTGTCTTTTTGTACCTCAGCTATTTTACAGAATCCATCTGGAGGTAAACCACTTCCAGTTACATTCTACAAATCCAATGATGCATAACTATTTTTAGAAAAAAAGAGATCTCTTCTTGTTTAAAAGTAATTTGATATTTTTAAAAATTAAACTGCTTTATTTACTTTTAGTTTAAAACATTCAGTTCCACAGTCCCTTGAGTTTAAGATTATCTCCCCCTCTCAGTCCTCCTCCCCCCCATCATGACGGAATGCACTCTATATAGGATGCATGAATAGTTTCACATTAATCATTAGTCAGGTTGTAAAGAAGGATTATAACTGATGGAATGATCAGTGGGAAAGAGGAAACAAAACCAAGCAAGAAAAAGAAACAGAGCAAGTAGTTTGTTTCAATCTATTTTCAGACTCTGCAGCTCTCTTTCAGGCATGAGTCTTTTGGAATTGTCTTATAACCTTACATTGCTAAGAACAGTCCAGTCAATTGAGGTTAGTCCTCTCACATAGTTTTTGACTGTGGTTGTGTACAAATTTTTCGTGATTCTGCTCTTTTTTCTCAGTATCAGTTTACACAAATCTCTTCAGGTTAGTATGAAGTCCATCTGCTCCTCATTCCTTATAGCACAGTAGTATTTCATTACATTCACATACCACAACTTGTTTAGCCATTTGCCAATTCATGGGCATCCATTTGATTTCCAATTCTTTGCCACCACAAAAAAGAGCCGCTATAAATATTTTTGTACGTACGGGTCCTCTTCCCACTTCTCTGATCTCTAGGAGATATAACCCTAGAAGTGGTATTGCTGGGTCAAAAGGTATGCACTTATTTATAGCCCTTTCGGCAAGTTTCCAGATTGCTCTCCAGAATGGCTGTATTAGTTCACTGCTCCACCTACAATGCATTAGTGCTGAAGGTTTCCACATCCTCTCCAGCGTTTGTCATTTTCCTGTTTTGTCATCTTAGCCAATCTGATCAGGGGAATATGGTACCTCAGAATTGCTTTGATTTGCATTTCTCTAATCAATAGTGATTTGGAACATTTTTTTATATGCATATAAATATCTTCAATTTCATC
Source organism: Pseudochirops corinnae (assembly GCA_028646515.1). Classification (NCBI taxonomy): domain Eukaryota; kingdom Metazoa; phylum Chordata; class Mammalia; order Diprotodontia; family Pseudocheiridae; genus Pseudochirops; species Pseudochirops corinnae. The sequence continues at coordinate 39,301 of JAQQSV010001968.1, forward strand.
TTCTGAAAAATGCCTGTTCATATCCTTTGACAATTTAGCAATTGGGAAGTGGTTTGTATTATTATAGATTTGACTGAATTCTTTGAATATTTTAGAAATTAGGCCTTTATCAGAGACATTGGTTATAAAAATTCTTTCCCTATTTTCCACTTCCTTTTTTTTGAAGCTGTATAAACCTTTATTTATTTTAGTTAACATAATTCATTTTCATAAGATTTTGAGTTACAAATTTTCTCCCCATCTTTACCCTACCCACCACCCCAAAACAGTTATCCCATTGTATAACCCCTCCCTCAATCTATTTTTTTCTATGCCCTCCCCCATCGCCCCTCTGACTTTTGGTAGGGCAGGATGGATCTCCCTACCACAGTGCCTGTGTATCTTAAGTTCCAGTAGGATGTAGTTAATAATAATAATTATTATTATTGTGTTTGTGTGTGTGTGTGTGTGTGTGTGTGTGTATATATATATATATATATATATATATATAAATTTTTCACATTTGATAATAGAACTTTAAATTCTAGATTCTTTCTCTTCCTCCCTCTTCACCCACCCCCACTGGAAGGACAAGCAATCAAATACAGGCTGAACATGTGTAATTACGCAGAACCTCTCAATAGTGGGCATATTGTGAGAGACTAATTACATGTCCCTTCTTCCTATCCTACCCCCCCCATTACACTCTCTACACTGTCCCTGTCCCTGTCCCTCTAAAGAAGTGTGCACTTTCATCAACCCTCTTCCCCACCCTGCCCTCCCCTCCATCATCCCACCTCTCATCCCCATTCTACCCACTCTTCTGTGTGGCAAGATACCCAGTTTAGGGTTTATGTCATTTCTTCCCTAAGCCAAGTTCATTGAGAGTAAGGCTGACTCTTTCACTTTTGCCTTCCTGTTCTCCCCCTCTATTGTAACAATTATCTCTTGCCTCTTCCATGAGATGCTCAACCCCATTCTGTCTCTCCCTGCCTTCTTTCAATGTAATCCTTCTCACCTCTGGATTTCACCTTTTAGAATATTGTCTCTTTCTATTCAATTGATATTATATCCTCTATGTATTCATAAATACACATACACAGATATGTGCTTGTATGCATATATAAACCCTCTTATATAGATATATGTGTATGGATATGTATATATACATTTGTATTCCCTTCCCCTATGCTCATACTGAGAAAAGTTTCATCAGTTACAATTGTCACTTTTCCATGTTGGCATGTAAATAATTCAACTTTGATAAGTTCCTTATGATTACTTTTCCATGTTTATCTTCTCATGCTTCTTGTGTTAGAGTGTCAAACTTTCTTTTCGGTTCTGGTTTATTCAGCAAGAATGTTGGAAAGTCCTCCACCTCACTGAATGACTATATTTTGCCCTGGAACACTGTACTCAATTTTTCTGGGTAGGTGATTCTTGGTTTTAATCCTAGCTCCCTTGATCTTGGGAATATCATATTTCAGGCCCTTCGATCCCTTAATGTAGAAGCTGCTAGATCCTGGGTTATGCTAATTGTGTTTCCACAATATTCAACTTGTTTCTTCCTGGCAGCTTGCAATACATTCTCCTTGGTCTGGGGAATCCAGAACCTGGCTATAATATTTCTAGGAGTTTTCTTTTGGGGATCTTTTTCAACAGGTGATTGGTGAATTCTTTCAAGTTCTATTTTGGCCTCTGGTTCTAAAATATGTGAGCAATTTTCCTTGAGAATTTCTTGAAGCATGCTTTGTAAATTCATTTTTTGATCATAGCTTTCAGGTAGTCCAATAATTTTAAAGTTGTCTCTCCTGGATCTGTTTTCCATGTCAGTGGTTTT
>JAQQSV010001969.1:0-20608 GCA_028646515.1 Pseudochirops corinnae
ATGTGAAAGTATTTGCAGATCCTATACATGATCACATGCCACCATGGGGGGGGGGGGAAGGGAGGGGAGAAAATCTGAAACTCAAGAGATTGTGGAACTGAATCTTGTAAACCAAAAGTAAATAAACAAGTCATTCAAACTTGAAAAAAAATAAAAATAAAAATAAAAATGGGAGAGACATTCATTCCATGGAAATCATAAAGTCTTAGCATTGGAATCAATCTCCTCTAACTTAATCTACATTAGGGGATAGGCCATTCAGACTAGGAAAGGGAAGAAAGTAGATGACCTTCTGAGGTGTTCTGATTTTTTCAAGATTCAAATGTAGCAGGTGTGATCAGAAGAACTCCTCAGTTTTATGAGTCTTTCTCCCACCTTCTTGAAGAGATTACCAGATGTTGTGTTTGTCCTTCATTTTTGAGGAGAATCATGGCACTAGAGAAATGACGACATGACTTGCAGTTGACTTTGATATGAGTGAGGGAGGGCTGTGCCAGGTCACCAGCCTCACCTTTTCCTCCAAAGCCATCTGGGTCCAGTGACCAGATATTCATCAGGACAACTGGAAATGGCCCAGGATGCAATGGGAGACCCTGACCCTTTTACCATTTGTAGGTCTTTGTTAGAAAGGGGACTCTCCCAAGCAGCTAGAGTTGCCTTAGGACCTTGGTCCTCAGAGATTCTAAATAATGATTGGTGACTTAGAGTTGTGGGGTGGGGAGGGAGAGACTCCAATGAGAGAAACCTTCCCCACTCTGTATCTATGGAAATAACTTCACTTTCTTTTGTGGCCTTTCTTCCTTTCCATTAGATAGCTCCAACCCTACCCCCAAACTCCCCAAGGCAGACAATTCATATTAAATAGGTGCCAGTAAGAGATACATGCTTACCCAGGCAAGCCTGATGAAAGGATGGGACTGAAACAGCCCTATTTGGTTCTGCTACCTTGACTACAAAACTCTTTTTGATTGAATGAATCAGAACTGAATATGAATAGTACCTGTACATCTCTCTGAATCAGTCAAAGCCAATATATTAGAGACATAATCATACCCTAAGCAATTTGTATAAGGGAGAAGTTATCTCAGAACTGGATAGAAATGATTTTGAGCATCTGAGTATCTGCATTCATCTGGATTTGAGACATGGGTACAAGCATGGAGCAAAGGAAAGACCGTGCTGTGCCAGAGAGAGTCATTGTCTCAATGAGTGTCTTAGAGAGAAGCACCAGAGCTGAGGGAAATTCCAAGAAAAGACTGGCTCTTTCCCTAACTTCCCCTCCTGATGTCTCTCTACAGCCACAGACATTATAATCGTCATCTGCTGTTTCATTACCCAAATGTTTCCAGTAAACTCAATTTTGCCTCAACCACAAAGAAGCCATGGGTTAACTGGTGACTGATATGAGTCTGTCGGGTTAATCAGAGACCCTTAATGCTAGTGTCCTTCCTCTGAAATGATCTTCAGTTTACCTTGCATATATCTTTCTTTGTGCATGGCTGTTTACATGTTGTCTTCCCTGTTCAGCTGTGAATTCCCTGAGAACAGGAATTGCTTTTGCCTTTCATTGTATCCCTAGCACTTTAGCCCAAAGCCTGGTACACAGTAGGTGCTCCATAAATGCTTGTTGTTGCCTAGTTGTTAGGAATTTTTCCTAAGTAGGGGCTCTAATGGAGTGTGACTAGACTCGGGTTTGTTGTTGTTGTTCAGTCATTTCAGTTGAGTGACCTCATTTGGGGTTTTCTTGGCAAAGATGCTGGAATTGGTTTGCCCTTTCCTTCTCTAGCTCATTTTACAGATGAGGAAACTGAGGTAAACAGGGTAAAGTGACTTGCCCAGAATCACACAGTAAGTAAGTGTCTGAGACTGGATTTGAACCCAGGTCTGCCTGACTCCAGGCCCAGTGCTCAGTAACAACAATAAAGTTGAAAGAAGGGAGCCAAGTGGACCGGCATGATTATATTGCCCCCTAAGCTTAAATGAGCTCATTGTTGTAATATGGTGTTACACTGAGAAACCTCCAGTTTCTTGCTGCTTTCTACCTTTCTATTTCTTTTTATAAGTATAGGTCAGTGAATCCTGAGAAATGGATATTTCTAGGCTTGGTAGTTACCTCATGGGTAGAGAGTTCCCGAGTTCGGGATTCTGGCATCAGCCAGCCAAAGAGAGACGACTCCTTTAATGTGGTTCTTCAGCAAGAAGGGGGCCACCAATAGGAGGAGACCCCTGTAACTGAAAACCAAAAGTCATATGAAGGCTGGCCTGGAGTTCTGGACTTTGCCAACCCTCCATGATAATTACGATTAATCACTTGGTCCAAGGTGAATTGAAATACCTGTTCAGGGGTCTCACATTTTACAAAAAGCAACCTTCCAGGCAAGACATAATGAATGGAATGACCTTTTAAAAAGTATTTGAGTTGCATGTTATTTGTTCTTGCATACCTGTGAGTTCGATGTACCCTATTAAGTTTCTGTGGTGGAGGAAATAGAAGCTGTCCATAGCCAGTGACAATGCTGGACTTTAAGTACATTTGTAGGATGAAACCCTGTTAGCCACTTTTTGGAAGACACGACTATGAATCATAGCTAAGCTTTGCTTTATGGATTTCTCTGGAGTTTCACTGTGCTAAGGAAGTGGGCCAGTCAGCCAGTCAGTCAATAAGCATTCATTAATTATGTAAAGTATGTTCTAGGCCCTGTGCTAAGCATTGAGGAAACAAAAAAAAGGGCGAAAGATAGTCTTTACTCTCAAGGAACTCACAGGTCTAATAGGAGAGACGAAATGAAAACAAATATATACAAATAAGTTATATACAAGATAAATTGAAAGTAAGCAACAGAGGGAAGGCACTAGTATTAAGATGGATGGGGAAAGGTTTCTTACAGGGTTGGATTTTAGCTGGGACTTGAAGGAAGCCAGGAAAGCCAGGAGGTGGAGATAGGACTTTCGAGGAGTTGGGGCAGCTAGGTGGTACAGAGAGGGGTGGCTAGGTGGCGCAGTGAGTAGAGCATCAGCCTTGGAGTCAGGAGGACCTGGGTTCAAATCCGACCTCAGACACTTAACAGTTACCTTTATGTGACTTTGGGCAAGTCACTTAACCCCGAATTGCCCTGCCCTCCAAAAAGCAAAAAAAAAAAAAAAAAAAAAAAAAAAGCCTGTAAATAGGGGATAGCCAGAGATATATAACCTGTCCCTTTTGAAGGCAAGGTTCCCTAAGGATGAACCTGGGGTCATGTGAGCTCATTTGAACCTACCTTCTAAGAGAATCATTCAGTTTAGGGTGCAGTGTAAGCAATGCTGGATTTGAATCAGAGTTCTAGGGTTTGAATCCTAGTTCTCATGCTTACTACCCTTGAGCATGTCACTTGATTTCTCTGGGTCTCAGTTTCCCCCTATGTAAAATGGGTGCAGGAAGCCTAGATAGATTCCAAAGGCACTTCCAATTACAAGCCTATGACTCTATACACGGATGAGTCTGTGATCTCACTGATGTGGGAGCTCCCTCCATCAGCACGATTGTAACCCATGAGCCTATGGAACACAACACAGAATAAATTTAAAAATCATTCAATCAAATTCAACAAATCATGGGGGAAATGACCCTTGGGAAGAAATGTAAAAAAAAAAGAAACCTCTAACCTTGGATATTTTGAGGAGATTGATGCATTAGAGGTTACCTCACTGGTATTTTTCAATTAAACTACCGTTTGGGACTTGGCATACTGAAAATTGTGCATTTTATGTTTTTACAAAAAGGGCCACAAAGCAAATTATCATTCTAATGCGATGGCCTATATTTACCTATTTTTATTTGATTTTGAAGTTCCTGATAGTATCTATGGAAAGGCAGCAAAACAAGATACTGCAATCTAACGGACAGTCATTCGATTTAAATTGTCCAACCATAGCCTACCATAACCAACATCACAGGTAGTGTAGGTATTTTCACTGTTCCTTATATGTGCCATGCTCACATGCCAACTGCCCTGCCTTTGCTCGTATCATTCTCTTTCACCACCATCCTGCTCCTACCCCCTCCCCCCCACCCCCCAGCCTGCTCTCCCCATTCCCTTCTGACTGTCCAGATCCTATCAATTTTTCAAGGCCCAAGTCAAGCCCCATCTGTTTGACTAACTAAACCGGGGTGGGGAACCTGTGACTTTGAGGTCACATGTGGCCCTCTAGGTCCTCAAGTGTGGCCCTTTGACTGAATCCAAACTTCACAGAACAAATCCCCTTAATAAAAAGCATTATTACTAATACACATTTTAACCTTGATCATATACTCATCCTACTCCCAGTTGTCTCAAATTACTTAACTATGATCAAAATTCTATCAATACTAGTTATACCTTATATTTGTACAGCATATTAGGGTTTTTTTCTAAAGTGCTTTCATATATGTGATCTTATTTTAACCTTATATAGAGTTGATCCTATGACTTAAGCAGGGCAGATATTGCTATTATCATTTTATAGATGATACGACCAAGACTTGAGTTTATTAAATTAGGAGAAATAGCTAAGAAGAGGCAAAATCAGAACTAGATCCCAGGACTTCTGGTTCCTAAACCAGTGTTCTTTCTACTAAACAACTGAATCTCTGACCTTCTTAAATATTTATCATGCAAAAAGCACAGATTGAACAAGTGTGTGTGTGAGAGAAAGAGAGAGAGAAAGAGAGAAAGAGAGAGAGAGAGAGAGGAGGAAGAGAGAGAGGGAGGGAGAAGAAGAGAGACAGACAGAGAGCGAAGAAAAGAGAGAGACAAGAGGGGAGGAGGAAGAAAGGAGGGAGGGAGGGAGAGAGAGACAGAGAGAGACAGAGAGAGAGAGAGACAGAGAGAGACAGAGAGAGACAGAGAGAGACAGAGAGACAGAGAGAGAGAGAGGAAGAAGGGGAGGGAAGAAAGGAGGGAGGGAGGGAGAAAGGAAGAGGGAACATTAAGTGGTGAGGTGATCAGAGTGCCAGGGCTGGAGTCAGGAAGACCTGAGTTCAAATTCAGCCTTAGACACTTACTAGCTGTGTAACCCTGGGTATTTAACCTCTGTGTCCCAGCTTGCCCGTCTGTTAAATGGAGATGACAGTAATAGCACCTACCTCCCAGGGCTGTTGTGAGGCTCGAATGAGACAATCATTGTTAATTTGTTACCATTCGTTACTAACTGTTACCATTAGAGCATGAGCTCTTTGAAAGCAGGGCTTGCTTTTGACTTTCTTTGCATCCCTAGCACTTAGCACCGATAGGTGCTTAATAAACGCTTCTTGTTGTTGCCTGGCTCGGAATTTTCCTTAAGTTGGGTCTCTAATCAGTTTTAAGAAACTCAGAACATACCTCTAAAATAAACTTCCTAAAACTGAAAAGAAGGGAGCCAAGCAGATCTTGTGGGTGGTTATTAGCGCTCTTAGCACAGTACTTGGCACCTAAGGAGCACTATATAGATGTTGGGAGGCGGCTGGGTGGCTCAGTGGATAGAGCCCTGGGCCTGGAGTCAGGATAGACCCGAGTTCAAATGTGGCCTCAGATACTTAGCAGCTGTGTGACCTTGAGCAAGTCACTTAACCTCTATTTGCCTTAATCCCCTAGAAAGGGAAATGGCAAACTGCTCTAGAAGCTTTGTCAAGAAAACTCTATGGACAGTATTGGTGTGATATGGTCCATAGGGTCATGGAGTACACAGGGTACATGACTGAACAACAACTGTATAAGTGTTATCTACTATTATTATTATGTGTATTAGGCATACTATGTATATATAAAGTACATATTATATATGCACTAATATATTATCTGTATGTATATTATATGTGTGTGTGTATATACATACACACATATTATACATACAATAGAGAATGAGGAGTAGGGAGAGGTGGGGGGAGAGAGAGAGACAGAGGGACAGAGAGAGAGGGAGGGAGGGAGGGATGGGGATGGACAGCCTATTATATGGATGGTGTAATGTTAGGCACAATGATATCTCATCATTTTTTGCAGAGAAGAAAAAGGAATCCCCACATCTTTGATTTCTAGGAGAGCCAATTTGAAAGGAAACACTCTGAAAGAACTTGGCACTCACGCTGTTAGACAGAGCCCACCCTTGAATGCTGCATTTCATAGAAGTCAGGGAACGGAAAAGGGGTGGCCAGCTCAACCTCTCGACTATCTGTGCCAGGTTCCTGTGGCCAGCTTAGCTCAAGCTGTAGTCAGGCCACAGCAGTACCATCTGTTCTAGGCTTATGGGCCTCTTCCCCCCCAGGGCCTGGGACGCTGTCACCAAAGCTGGTTGGCCTTGCCTGAAATGTTGAAGTGCCAGAGGTAAATCAAGCAACTGTCCCTTCAGGGGCTCTTGAAATGGACTTTTAACAGATGTAAGCATTTAAATGGTTCAGAGACTACTCCAGGTAAAAATATGCCCTTTGAGCTCTTCCTGGAGCACTCCTCTAGGACTGTTTGTTTTTCCTTTTTTTAGGGCTCTTCTTTTTGCTTTAAATATTTTATGGCTAAGAATGGAGGTGGGGGGAGTGAAAGCCTTTCCATTTCATGTGGTAATTCAGAGGTAGATTTCCGGTTACACTGGAATCCTGTGCTTTTTTCTCTCTCCAAAGCCCACATTCATAAATTCTGAGTTATAAAATGGACTTGCAGATAGAATCATAGGGTTTTGAGAGCATCTCAGAGATCACCTAATCCAACCCCTTTCTTTCATAGGTGACCAGTAGACATTGTAACTTAGTCTTCCTGCCCAGGGTGACACAAAGAAGGGGCAAACGTTTTTCCCAGTCTTCATCTTCCTCAACCTTTCTGCAACATTAAACACGTTCTGAATACTCTCTGCTCTCTTGGCTTTTATGACCTGTCTGACTTTATTGGTCTCCTTCACTGCTTTGGGAAAATTGGAGGATGCAGAAAATACTTTCAGCTGGGGATGGAAGGGAACCTTTGAAGACTTCCTAGAGGAAGTATATCTGAACTGAATCTTGGAGGAAGATGAGGACAGGGAAAGGCAGAGATGAGGCACTCTCCTAGTCCATTGTCTATTCTCTCTCTATGCTCTTTTCCTTGTTAAGTTTTTCTGTTGCTATGTGTGCAATTACAGCCTCTGTGCAGATGTCTTCCAAATAAACATGTCTAGCCCTCACCTCTGTCCTGAACTCTAGACCTGCAACTTAACAGCCTATTAAATATCTCCACCTAGATAGCTATATTCTAGCACCTCAAACTCAATATATCGAAAACTGAACTCATCAACTTTCCCCCAAAATCTGTCTCCCTTGCCACCTTCCCTATTTCTCTTCATGCCACCAATAAGCTTTCCGATAACCTAGGCTTGAAATCTTGAAATAGTTTTTTGCCTCTGTCTGTCTTTGTCTCTGTCTCTATCTCTTCCTCCTCCCTTCCTGCCCACATTCAATCACTCGCCAGATCCTATCATTTCTGCCTACACAACATCTCTGAAATCTATTCCCTTCTTTCCTCTCACACTGACACCATCCTACTTCAGGGCCTCATCACTTCTCACCTGTACCATTGTAATAACCTCTTAAGTGAGCTCCTTTCTCCAGTTTTCACACAACTGCCAAGACAATCTCCCTAATAAGCAAGTCTGACCATAACACTTGCAAATGCCTGCTTGGAACCTTCAATGATGACTAGGCATATTTGTTATAGAGGCTTTCCTTTTCTCTTTTCCAATGAGGAGTTGAGGATGAGAGAAAATAGATTTTTGTTAACTGAAAAACACATTAATATTAAAAAAAAAATCCTCCCAAATGACCCCTTATTCCCTCTAGAGTTAAATGAGTGTTTTAGTTTAGCATTAAAGCCTCCACAATGTGACCCCAATCTGCCTTTCTGTGCACAATCTCCTCTACTACTCTGCACTACACTCTACATTCCAATCAGTCAGACTACTCTCAGTTTCTAAGTCTCAGCATGGCACCTCCAGTTTCCATGAATTCATTCAGACCATCCACTTGCACATGGAATATACAACCTCTTTGTTCCTGCCTTTCTCAATCCTTATCTTTCTCTAGGACTTCCTCTATGAAGTCTTCCCAGATTCCCTTCCTATTCCCAGCTGAAGATATTTTCTGCAACCTCAAATTTTCCCAAAGCACTCTGTCTAGATTTCTTCCTCAACTTTCAATGCATCTTACCTCATATTAATATTTTTTAGCCTTTTTTTTTTGAGGGGGGAAGGCAAGGCTTCCTTGGCATTAAATGACTTGCCCAAGGTCACATAGCTAGTAAGTGTGTCAAGTATCTGAGGACTGATTTGAGTTCAGGTCCTCCTGACTCCAGGGCTGGTGCTCTATTTACTGCGCCACCTAGCCTCCCCCTGCCTTGTATTATACTTAATTGTGTACAAACAGCATCTCTTGCAGCATTATACAGGTGCCTTGTGCCTAGGAATTATGTCATACTTATTTTTGTGTCCCCAGCACCTAGCTTTTAGGTGACTGAATATAGGATAGAGTAGAATAGAGAGACTTGTGGTAGGCTGACCAAACAGCAGGTTATTGCCATAGTCTGAGCATAAGGAGAGGAAGATTCACATACCTGGTACCATTGCTAACTGTAATACTTATGTGGGACCCTTTGGGCTAATGTGAAAATGTTTTCATGATTTCATAGGAATAATGGTTTTCGTATTCCTTGCCTTCTCAATGGATGGGGGAGGAGTAGAGGAAGAAAGAGAATTTAGAGAAAAATTTAAAAAAAATTTAAATATGGGGACACCAGCCCTGAAGTCAGGAGGACCTGAGTTCAAATTGGCCTCAGACACTTGATGCACTTGCTAGCTGTGAGACTTTGGGCAAGTCACCTAACCGCAATTGCCTTGCCTTACCCCCTCCAAACCATAATATAAATATGGAATTCCCTTAGAACCCAGTTAGAGCCCTATTTTTAATACCTTTGGCATCCAGATTCTCAGTAACTAACATTTATTTGTCTTTGTGGTCTTTGCTTAATCCTTCTAGTGACACTACACCCCTAAGTTGTTGTCTCATTTGAAACAATTAGGCTTATATCACCATAGATAGCTTGACCTTGCTACGGTAAGCTTACTCTAGGGGTGACTGGGCGCAGCTCAATGCAATGGAATTTCTAGATGCTGAGCTTGCTCTATAGAAGCAGCAATATTCTGACTCTTTCAATTCCAAATTTGTTTGGCTTCAGGGCTCCATTCCCGGTAGCCCAGCTCATGTCTCCATCCTTGGGATTTTTGGCACTTCTATTTTGCTCTCTCTCCCACAACCCCTAGCCCCAGGCTGGCTGCTGGCCACACACAGCAACTGCTGGCACAGGGAACAGTTAGAACTAAGGAGCAAGAGGAAGGTAGGAGCAGACTTCCAAGCTGAGACACCTCCAGAGTGCTCCCAGTCTTTTAGGTATCTGCTAGGCCGTGGTCCAAATCCCAACAGCCAGTGATGACTTTTCCCCAACGCCCAATCATGTCAGGGCCAGCATTACAAGCTGCAAAGTATTGAGTTCTTTACCATCTAGTACCATCTGAGTTATTAATTGCTCTATTACTGTAAGAGAATGCAAAAAAATAGTTTTTAATTCTTCTAGAGACCTCTCACTGGCTTCTCTGGAGAATGAAGAACATCAAGCCTCTAATTCCATGACTGTGGGCTTTGTGATGGGGAATAGACTGAATGTCTTCTGTGATTTGAGTTAAGTGAGAGTCTAGTTTGTGACATATGGAGGTTGAAGGAAGACCAGTCTTCTGTTTCTAACAAGTACCCCCTTCCCCTAGAGGAAAGACTAGAGCGGTAGTTGTACAATTTGCTTCTTTACTTCATAAAGTGAATAGGAATTCCATAGGTCTTATTGAGGGCACACCTACAGAAGAACAGGAAGGATATTTCATAAGCAGCCCCAGAACACATTCAACAGTTTTCCCCTGAGGCCCCAGCTCCAGAAATATGGCACTGTCGACATCTTCTCCTTCACCTTTACCCTTTTTCCCAGGATAAATAAACCACAAAGCATGGTAACTCTTTTTTTTTATATTTATCTCATCAGTCTTCATAATCAAAGATAACTGCTGTTGTTAAAACTGCTGTTTCCGGTGTCCAATTTCCTCTGTCATCAGGTTTTATGCTCAACTAAATTATAGTGATAATGGGTTGCCTCGATGCAACCCAGTGAAAAACAAAGGAACGCAGTCCGAGATGAAGCTGTTACTTTGTAAGAAGATTCATCTATGTCATCCGTAAGCACATTTTTTGACTCTTTCTGCCATAAGGGACTCGTAATATAGACTCGTAAGGAACATTAGCACCTAGACTGTCCAGCTCTTTCCAAATAAATACCCAAACTGAGGACTTGAGATTAAATGATTCACCTAACTTCACACAACTAATCCCTTTTCTAAAAATCCAGTGGGCTTTTCATTACATTATGTGGCATCTTTCTTCTTTTACTTCATGGGGTTAAAGGAAGGATCTTAGGAAAAGAACAAAGATAGTTTCATAACATTACTATTCTTTCTAACAGTTTTCCCACTAATAGCAGATATCTGTTGATGTCCAGAACAATCTATACAGAGAGTATGCCTTTAGCCTAGGATCTAGACCTTGAATGGTTCAATTCCAAAGCAAACAAGTCCTGGTTCGAAATACTTGCAGGAATTTGAAACACTGCTGCTTTCTTGTCTACAAAGGATCATCATTTGCTTTCTTTTGAAGAATGCATAAAGAATGGCAGCAATAAGATGAGAGAGATTGCCTCTGGTACCTATTTTCCAAGTCACCTAACAAGTCGTAGATAGATATTTGGGATATCCAATCAGGAAATATTTGTGGTTGTAAACAAAAGGAACAGGAATGGACAGCTAGGTGGCATAGTGGATAGAGTTTTGGAATCAGGAAGATCTGAGTTCAAATCCATTACACATATTATTCTCATCTGTAAAAGAAGCTAGAGAAGGAAATGGCAAACCACTCCAGTATCTTTGTCAAGAAAATCCCACAAGAGGTCAACAAAGAGTTGGATATGACTGAAAATGACTAAACAAATCAGAAGGAACAATTCAGATGATTTTTCAGCTCCTTTTATTCCTTAGCACTTATCAGTCTCTATAAATGTGTTGACACATTTTTGCATTAGTCTGAAAAAATATATATATTCACCTATCAACAAAAATTGACATCAGTTCACAAAATCTTCCTTTTCTTTCACATATCCTATTGCTCCTGTCATTAGGCACTAGCCTTGATTTCTTCTTCCCTCTGATTTTTTTTCTACCTGATGCCTGAGAATTCTGGATTTGTGGTAACCAGATTTATTTGGCCAAGCTAACCAACGGACTGAAGATGGCCAGCGTTTTCATTGGATGCTACTCTCTGTCAGAATGGTGGACAGCTCTTGGAATCTCAATTTCTAAAAAGTGAGAAATAAGGAGAGTGAGACAAATCTACTCAGGAAAGAGAGAAACTAAGTAGAACTGCCTAGTTAAAGAGGTATGTAGATGCTTCTTAACCTTCACCAGTTTAGAAAACTACCCATCAGAAGTCTGGCCTCCAATGCTCCTTGGCAATGGTAAATCCAATGAGAAATACTGTTTGTACCTGAGTCACCCAAGTAAGAGCTGCCAAGTTTCCTGATGAGAATGGGGCAGTTAAGATAATAGTACTTCATATTTTATTTGGGCTCTACTCCTAATTCAAGAATGTCCCAGCCCATTTCCTACCTTATCTCTTAAATGCGAGGGATGGATGTTATTACTATCCCCATGTTACAGATGAAGAAATGAAGGTGATATGACTTATATTTTATTGTGTCTGAAGCCTTATGTATATCACACAAAGGTTGTTTCCCTGAAGGTCACATAAATGGGTGTTAAAACTGGTTTTTTTTTTTTAAGGCTTTTTAATGCTTTATGTCTTTACATCATAACCATATCACACTTACCCCTGACCTGAATGTGCCCTTCCTTGTGACTCCCTTCCTTCCTATATATGTGTGTGTGTACATATACATATATGTATAGATGTATTTGGGTATGTGGGTATATTATACATACAAACACACACACACACACACACACACACACATATAATATAGAGACCACTTCCTGTCCCAGGAGTTCCTTTACCCTTGCTTCCACTATAAGGAAAAAGACATTTTTCATTATCTCTCTTTTGGAAACTTTATTAATTTTTTCCATTGGTCAGAGTTCTTATAATAGTTTTTTAGGTTTACATTATTGTACTCGTGTATTATTCTCTTGGTTCTGCTTATTTCACTCTGTATCAATTCATACAAAATTTCCCACATTTCTCTAAGTTTCTGATATTCATTATTTCTTATTGCATGATAATATTTTATTATATTTATATACTGTTTTTTTTTTTTTTAGCTATCACCAATTAACAGGCACTCACATTGTTTCCAAGTCTTTATTGCCACAAAGAATATTGCTATGAATATTGTGGCATGTATTGCACATGTATTTGTCTTTGTTTTTTATTTCCTTGAGGTATATGCTCTGTATTGGGATTGTTGGGTAGAAAAGTTTAGTCATTTGTCTTGCATAATTCCATATTGAAATCCAGAACAACTGAACTGATGCACAGCTCCACCACTGTTCATCAATGTACCTGTCTTCGCAAAGTCCCTCCAATATTGACTCTCTATTTGCATAGACTGAGACAAAACCTCAAAGTTGTTTTAATTTGTATCTCTCCTACTATTAGTGATTTGGAGCATGTTTTCATGTGATCATTTAACGTTCTCATATCTCTTGAAAACTGTTGGTTCATATCCTTTGACCACCTGTCTCTCAGATAATAGCTCTTGGTGTTGTGTATTAATATCAATTCCTTGTATATTTTGGATGTCAGATTTTTTTCTAGACAATATTTCATACAAATAGATTTTCTTCTATCATTTCTCTTCTAATTTTGCCCTCACTGATTTTAGCTGTCCCTAAATTAGAATAACTCTTAGAATAATGATATATTATAATAATTACAGTAATAATATTAGAATAATAATAAGACTAAGAGCTGCATTTGGAATTTTTGTACATCTGGAATAAAGCCATTCAAATCATATTGAAAATTCAGTTTAAAATACAGTTTACATGGCATCTCCAGGGAGCAAGCTAGACAGCTATTATCTCCATTTAGCAAACAAGAAAACTAACATTCTGGTTTATTCTGTTTAATGATGATAACAGAATAAATCTTACAATTTACTGAGTCCCAGCACCAGAGAGAAAAAACCAAAGGGATACTTATTACAAGCAACTAAATTGTAAACTCTTTGTGAGTAACACTGGCTCCAGGACATGGTAGGCACCCTTCTCTTGAATATATCTCCTAGAACGTAAGCATGTATAGACAGAGTTGTGGAAACAGTTGCCTTAAATGCTAAATTCTTCAGTCAGCTTTGTCCCCTTAAGAAGGACTGGGAATGGTAACTATGAAGAACTGAAAATTCAGTCAATGAAAAAAAGTGCTCACTGTGCAGAGTAAGAGTGCACCACAGTCTGATACTTCTCAGCATAGCACCACTACACCTCAACTAAATTGAGCCTGAGAGGCATGCAGTACAGGCTCTTCCAGCAGCTATTAATTTTCTACAAATCATAGGCATACAATGGCTATTTTAAAATATGATAAAAACTATATATCTAAGAGCAAAAGTTCTATTATTGCAATAGGAAAACATTAGATTCTTTCTCAGTAAATACATAGTGTAAAACAAGGGAATCACCTATGCATTGCTACCATTACCAATAAGAAAAAAGAGAAACATCAAAAAAAGAAATGCTAGCAGAAAAAAATCCAAATGATTATTATTTAAGTGGTGACAAGATGTTTTGCTTAGAAAACTCCAGAAAAAGAACTGAATTGATTGAGAAAATTAAAAATTTTAATAAAGTAGTGGAATACACAATAAATCTCCAAAAAATTAGTAATAGTTCTATGCTGCAATGACAAAATCCAAAAGGAAATAATAAACAGGAAATTCCACTTAAAGTTGCTACAAAATATATATAATATTGTGGAGTCGATCTAGGAAGACAATCTACAAAGAAATATGACATATAAATACAATCACAGAACACTCTTCAAAAAATAAATGACCAATAATTGGGGGATAATCGTGGTTTGGTCATTCCAAAAGAATAAAAATGATGATGCTATATGAAATCATTTGCAGATTTGGTACTATAGAAATCAAACTACCAAGGGAGTAATTTCTAGACACATGCAAAATAATAACAATTCATTTGGAGAAACAAAAGGTCAAGAATCTCTAAGGAAATTATGGAAAAAAGGAAGTGAAAGGGGAATCATGTTTCTAGATCTCAATTATATTTTAAAACAGTAATCAGTATTTGGTGTTTAGAGATTATATTATTGTGTTTATATCTCAAGGAAGCCACTAAATGAGAAGAAAGTCCCTATGTACACCAAAATATTTAAAGCAGCTCTTTTTGGTCATAGAAAAGAATTAGAAACAAAGTAGATGTCCATCAGTTGGGGAAAAGCTAAATAAATTATGGTACATGGGTGTAATGAAATATTACTGTGCTATAAGAAATGATAAATGTGATAAATACAGAGAAGCATGGAATGATTTATATGAACTGATACAAAGTAAAGTAAGTAGAGCCAAAAAAACAAGAATATACATAATGGCCGTAACAATGTTATTGGAAAGAATAACACCCCCCACAACCCCCCAAAATGAATTTTGCCAGGTTATAAAAATAAGAATGACTCAAAAGAAAATATATGAGGGGATGCTCCCAACTCACCTCTTTGGGGAGGTAGAAGGTCCACAGGTACACTTGTTGCATTTGTTTTTGTGTGCACTTTTTCAATATGTTAATAAGTTATACTGGTTTTTTTCCTCTTCTTTTTGTCTTATGTTTTTAAAAAATAATGTTTGTTATATGGGATGGCTCTCTGGGAGTGGTGGAAGAAGGAATACTGGGAAAAACTGTGATGATGTTTTTAAAAACATCAATAAAAACTTATTTTAAAAAACTATTTGGTAGTGGTTCAAAAATCCAGTGGGATAAAGATAAAGTAGAATCAGACACAACTAAACTCAGTAATTAACTATTCATTAAATATGAGAATATAGATTACTTGGGGGAAGAAATCACTATTTGACTAGACCTTCTGGAAATTGGAAAGCAGTTTTCCAGAAATCAGGTTTAAATACAATATGCCAACGTAATTGTTGTTGTTTTCTATGACCCCATTTCAAGTTTTCTTGGCCAAGAGGAGTAGCTTGCTATTTCCTTCTCCAGTGGATTAGGCAAACATGTTAAGTGACTTGCCCAGGGTCACATAGCTAAGTGATTGCCTGAGGCTAGATTTGAACTCAGTGAGGTTCTACTGAGCCATATACTTGCCTCTGTCCCAATGTAAGCCCTAACCCAAATGCCATAGGTTTGGGTCTCTCTTCTTATTGGTTGAGATGAATATCCTGCCCTATGTAAGTACGGTGGAATTGGTAAGAGACAGAAAGTTCCAGCTCTCAGCAGTGCCCCCTTTGGGACCAGTCAAGTTTCAAGGTTTCTTTGTGGAGTCAGCTTCCAGTGAGAAGATGGAAGAAGCCAACACCACTTCAGTTTGCTGAAGAAAAAGACTGTTGGAAGACATAAGAGGAGCAAGCAGTCTCCATTATGTTCCTATTCTTAGCTTGTTACTCTAGATGTTTCGGGGAATTTTCCCTTGGGTGAGATTTAGGACCTTCTCTCTTGGTTGAGTTGAGTTAATTCCTCCCAATGGGAGGGCTCTTTCACTCTGTGTTGTCTAGTAAATATTCTCTCATGTGTTGTCATTTCAATGGTATCCAACTCTTTATCACCCATTTGGGGTTTTCTTGGCAAAGATATTGGAGTGCTTTGTCATTTTATTCTCCACCTCATTTTACAGATGAGGAAACTGAGGCAAACAGGGACCTGCCCAGGTCACACATCTAGTAAATGCCTGAAGCCAGATTTGAACTCAAGAAGATGAGTCTTCCAGACTTCAGGCCCAGCATTCTATCTACTGTTCCACCTAGCTGCTGCATTCTCCTATGTATGTCTTCTTTGATTTCTGTTTTGCTATGATTTGGGAAAATCGACTCCTCCACCTCTTTCCTTATATCACAATAATGGATCCATAACCCAAATAGGAAAAGTAATGTTGGAGGGAGGGAGAGAGAGAGAGAGAGAGAGAGAGAGAGAGAGAGAGAGAGAGAAGGTGATCAGATGCAGCTACAACTAGAGCAGCAGTTCTCAACCTGTGGGTTATGTTCAATTTGTAACAATGAAAGTACATCCTGCATATCAGATATTTACATTACGATTCATAACAGTAGCAAAATTACAGTGATGAAGTAGCAATGAAAATAATTTTATGGTTGGGGGTCACCACGACATGAGGAACTGTATTAAAGGGTCGCGGCATTAGGAACATTGAGAACTACTGAACTAGAGGAATCATTCTTAACCAAATAATGAATAGTGATACTTAGATAGAACTGGATGTGATAGCTATTTTCAGGAATTGGAAGAGCTGTCAGATGAAGGAAGGATTAGACCTATTTGGTGCTGGAAGAAAAAATCAAGAGCAATGTTTAGCAATCATAAAGAGGCAAATATAGGTTTGATGTAAGGAAAAACACTAACCATTAAAGCTCCTAAGGGAGATGGGCTCCCTCAGAAGGCAGGAGGTTTCCTCTCCACAAAAGTCTTCAGGTAGGGTCTACATGATCACTTTTTGGGGAGGGCAGAGTGAACCTTCCTTCAAACAATGTGTTGCACTAGATGAGCAATGAAGTCCCTTCCAATTCTCAGATACTGAGAGTCTGTGATTTTGCAATCACAAAAGAGAAATAGATTAGTTCAGTTACATAAAATTTTAAGGGTTTTGCACAAACAAAATCAGTGCAGGTAGGATATGGGGGGAAAACTCTCAGGCTGGGGGAGGGGTAAGAGTCTTTATGTTGAATTTTTCTGTAAAGGGTCTGATGATTGTGATATATAGGGAATTTTCTTTTTGATTAGATCTATGATTTCATTGCTGTAGGATGATCTTGGTGATGCAGGATGATATTCCAGTGCAAATTGGCATCTTTCCTGCAACTTCTAGTTTTAGAAAATTGCAGAGGGAATTGAGAGGTTAGAGGATTTGCCCAGTCATGCAGCCAAGATGGGGCAAAGTCAGGACTTAAATCCAGGTTAAACCCTTAAATCTAGACCAGTTTTCTCTTCACTACACCATGTTGGCTCTATTTGGACTACAATTGTCTCATAAAAGGAGTTTGGTATTTTCTTTTACTGTTTTTCTGTTCTTCTTTTTTTCCTATTTTTCTTATATGTAATTAACAAATACAATCAAAAGCCATTTCCTCAATGGACGAGTGGTGAAAGGTTATGAACGAACATTAGTATTTCAGCTGATATCATGCATTCTATCAGTTGTGACCCTCTGAACCAATGCAGCATGACCTGGAAGAATGGGTACCTTGCCTCCTGATCATAGCATTGTGCAAATTGAACTCTTGTTTTGGGGCTTAATAAAAAGCTCCTTCATGATTGTTTGTTATCTTACTGCTTTAGAGTACCTTTTGACATTTGTTGAGCAGCAGTTAGAAGTTTATTGCCATATTACCTTCTCCTTGGCAGACAGAGCCCTCTCTGAAGCAGACAATTCACCCTCTCAGCAAAGGGTACTTTGAAGGCAGTGTGAGTGCTTACAAACTGTGTAACTATTTTTCTCTTAAGCTGAAAGCTTGAAAGAATTGGTTTCTTTACTCACAAACATAACCATAGCCTTTAAAAACAACTAAGATGGTCAATTCTCTTCCTGTTGTTGTCCAGAAAGTCTTTGCTTAGGGGGTTGAACTTAACACCTCATAGTAGGCTCTCTTTTCCCATTCAAGTCCTTCAAATTTCCTCTTTTTAAGGTGATGTTTAAAGATTCTTCTCTCATTTCCTATTAATCCTTCTGGGAAACATATGAGCTATCCAGTGCTAGTTTTGTTCCTTCTCTCCTATTATCTTTCACCCAACCATTCCTATGATTAGCTATATTGATAAATTAGCTTCATCAGATTTTTTTTTTTCTCCTCCATCACACTGGGCCCATACTCTTCAACCTCTGGAATCCAAACAAAGGACCCTGGCCTCTCTCCACAGACACACCAGTCATCTGCTTTCAAAATTTTCCTTTTGTGAGAATATTCCTGCCTCTTAGGAACCCATTCACTTATTATTTTTTCTTATTCTACCATTTGTTCCTTCCTTGTGCCTGGCCAATAACATGCTTTATTAGCATCAACTTAGGTCCCGAAGCTCCTTCCCTTCCCCCCCCTCCATTCATCATTTTGATTATTCAATTACATTACATTACAAAAACATTACATCTTTGAACCAATCTTGTTGACTAATTTCCAGTGTGGTATCTGTCTTTTGCCTGTCTCCAAGGACTTCGAAATGATCCTTCTTTCACAAATCCTGCCCTCATACACGCATACTCCCCTCATACACATATAATGAACCTTCCCTTTTAACAAAGAAAAATAGCTAAGTACAAAGAACCAATGCATCAACCTTGTCTGACCTTCTGCATCCATTTTACCCTAACTCTGCTAAGAGGTACGTCTTATGTATTCTCCAGATTCTCACCACAATTACTCAGTTTTGCTGCCTTTTAGGATTCTATTAGTTTGCATTATTGTAATCTCTTTGTATATTTTTCTCTTGGTCCTACATAATTCACCTAGTATCAGTTCATATAAGTCTTCCCAATTTTTTTTCTTGGCACTCAAAAAATATTTAGAGCATCGGTTTTTATTGGTGCAAAAAAAAAAGCCCACCTAGAAACAAAGTAGATACCCACTGATTGGAGAATGGCCAAAGAAACTGTGTACATGAATGTGATAGAAAGTAACTGTATCATAAAAAATGAAGAATATGAAGAATTCATCAATTGCAAAATGGTTAAACAACCTGAGCTATATGAATATAACGTTATAGCTGTAAGAAATTATGAGTATGGGTATTTTAAAAAAGACAAATGGAAGACTTGTATGAATTGATTACTAGGGCCCTGATACTTCCACATGGAAACAGGGATAAGGTCAGGGCTGCCCCAAAGAGACTACCACTGCAAAGCCTCCCCACTGCCTGTGGTCTGGTGGCCATTGGCAGTAGCAGCTAAGGAAGAAGAGGAAGACAGCCAGTTGTTGCTACTCACATTTAGCCAAGTCTTGCCACTGCCATTGTAACGGCTCTGTGGTAAAATGGAAATATCACTGGCCTTCGAGTCAGAGAGCCTGGTTCAAATCCCATCTCCAACTCTATTCTCTGCGTGACCTTAGGCTAGCCATTTCACTTCTCTAGGATTCAGTTCTTTATTTGCAAAATGAAGGAGCCCAACTTGATGGCCTCTGAGTTTTTTTTCCATCTCTAGATCTATGATCCAAGAGTCAAGGATGAGAGGCTGTCACTACTTTTATATGCACTCATTTGAATGTCCTTGGTAGGTAATAACTACCTGAGCATCAATAGCAGCAATGATCAGCTACCATAAGATCCAATAAGGTTTCCTAGGGGCTGATGGACAGCCACAGAGAAGCTACTACAACAAAGGTAAATCCCTTTGGATTGAATAACATTAGCTTTTAGTAATTGCTAACTCATTGTAAATCAGTTTTGGTTCCTTGAGAGTAGTTTTGCTCCAGTGGGGTCAAGTGCCATGGTCCAAGTGGGGAACATGGGAGCACAGGTGATGCCAATGGGAAGAAGAAGACAAAGAACAGAGGCAGGGGCGGAGCCAAGATGGCAGCGTAGCAGCAGCAACATATTGCAGCTCTCACATAGCCACCCCAAAATACCCGTAAAATAGGACTCTAAACCAATCCTAGAACTCCAAAATGCACACAAAGATACTTCCCACTAAAGTCAGCTCCCCTACGAGGAACCATATCAGCACTGCGAACCGAAACCAGCTTGGCCTGAAGCCGTGGCTGTGCCCTGGGGGCGGCTGGACTGGAGCAGTAGAGGAGCCTCTCAGGTGAGCGGATTAGCATCAGCTGCAGTGGGGATTGCGAAAGGGGGAGATAAACAGTCTGGCCGAAAGGCTTCCAGAGTGGAAAAGTGAAAGGCAGAGGTTTTGCACCCACTTCCGCATTGTAGCTTCCTGCCCACGGCCTGCAGATGGCAGGGGGACTGAGCGATTTTTCTCAGGCCAAGAGCTCTTGTGTTGAGCGGCCTGGATCTGGATCATGGTCTTGGGCCTCGGTTTTGGAGTCTTCACTATCCAGTCAGCCGGAAGTAAATAGGAAGAGTTCCCAGCCTCTTCCTGAGAGCTACGGCAGCCGGGAGGACCCCAGCAATTTGGGACAGAGCTTTCCCTTCTGGAAGCAGAGCCCTACAGAAATTTTTTTAAAAAATCACGGACAGAACAACCATGAGTAAGAATAAGCATAAGAAACAAAGTAAGAACAGCTCCCAAACCCTAGATTCCTTCTTTGGGGAAAAGAAAGATCATGGGAGAGAGAGGGAGGAGGAGAGCGCAGCCAGAGCACCCCCACCAGAGGCCTCCAATAAACATGAAGAATGCCTTAAAGCTAGAGAT
>JAQQSV010001969.1:20708-41117 GCA_028646515.1 Pseudochirops corinnae
TTCTGTAGGGCTCTGCTTCCAGAAGGGAAAGCTCTGTCCCAAATTGCTGGGGTCCTCCCGGCTGCCGTAGCTCTCAGGAAGAGGCTGGGAACTCTTCCTATTTACTTCCGGCTGACTGGATAGTGAAGACTCCAAAACCGAGGCCCAAGACCATGATCCAGATCCAGGCCGCTCAACACAAGAGCTCTTGGCCTGAGAAAAATCGCTCAGTCCCCCTGCCATCTGCAGGCCGTGGGCAGGAAGCTACAATGCGGAAGTGGGTGCAAAACCTCTGCCTTTCACTTTTCCACTCTGGAAGCCTTTCGGCCAGACTGTTTATCTCCCCCTTTCGCAATCCCCACTGCAGCTGATGCTAATCCGCTCACCTGAGAGGCTCCTCTACTGCTCCAGTCCAGCCGCCCCCAGGGCACAGCCACGGCTTCAGGCCAAGCTGGTTTCGGTTCGCAGTGCTGATATGGTTCCTCGTAGGGGAGCTGACTTTAGTGGGAAGTATCTTTGTGTGCATTTTGGAGTTCTAGGATTGGTTTAGAGTCCTATTTTACGGGTATTTTGGGGTGGCTATGTGAGAGCTGCAATATGTTGCTGCTGCTACGCTGCCATCTTGGCTCCGCCCCTGCCTCTGTTCTTTGTCTTCTTCTTCCCATTGGCATCACCTGTGCTCCCATGTTCCCCACTTGGACCATGGCACTTGACCCCACTGGAGCAAAACTACTCTCAAGGAACCAAAACTGATTTACAATGAGTTAGCAATTACTAAAAGCTAATGTTATTCAATCCAAAGGGATTTACCTTTGTTGTAGTAGCTTCTCTGTGGCTGTCCATCAGCCCCTAGGAAACCTTATTGGATCTTATGGTAGCTGATCATTGCTGCTATTGATGCTCAGGTAGTTATTACCTACCAAGGACATTCAAATGAGTGCATATAAAAGTAGTGACAGCCTCTCATCCTTGACTCTTGGATCATAGATCTAGAGATGGAAAAAAAACTCAGAGGCCATCAAGTTGGGCTCCTTCATTTTGCAAATAAAGAACTGAATCCTAGAGAAGTGAAATGGCTAGCCTAAGGTCACGCAGAGAATAGAGTTGGAGATGGGATTTGAACCAGGCTCTCTGACTCGAAGGCCAGTGATATTTCCATTTTACCACAGAGCCGTTACAATGGCAGTGGCAAGACTTGGCTAAATGTGAGTAGCAACAACTGGCTGTCTTCCTCTTCTTCCTTAGCTGCTACTGCCAATGGCCACCAGACCACAGGCAGTGGGGAGGCTTTGCAGTGGTAGTCTCTTTGGGGCAGCCCTGACCTTATCCCTGTTTCCATGTGGAAGTATCAGGGCCCTAGTAATCAATTCATACAAGTCTTCCATTTGTCTTTTTTAAAATACCCATACTCATAATTTCTTACAGCTATAACGTTATATTCATATAGCTCAGGTTGTTTAACCATTTTGCAATTGATGAATTCTTCATATTCTTCATTTTTTATGATACAGTTACTTTCTATCACATTCATGTACACAGTTTCTTTGGCCATTCTCCAATCAGTGGGTATCTACTTTGTTTCTAGGTGGGCTTTTTTTTTTGCACCAATAAAAACCGATGCTCTAAATATTTTTTGAGTGCCAAGAAAAAAAATTGGGAAGACTTATATGAACTGATACTAGGTGAATTATGTAGGACCAAGAGAAAAATATACAAAGAGATTACAATAATGCAAACTAATAGAATCCTAAAAGGCAGCAAAACTGAGTAATTGTGGTGAGAATCTGGAGAATACATAAGACGTACCTCTTAGCAGAGTTAGGGTAAAATGGATGCAGAAGGTCAGACAAGGTTGATGCATTGGTTCTTTGTACTTAGCTATTTTTCTTTGTTAAAAGGGAAGGTTCATTATATGTGTATGAGGGGAGTATGCGTGTATGAGGGCAGGATTTGTGAAAGAAGGATCATTTCGAAGTCCTTGGAGACAGGCAAAAGACAGATACCACACTGGAAATTAGTCAACAAGATTGGTTCAAAGATGTAATGTTTTTGTAATGTAATGTAATTGAATAATCAAAATGATGAATGGAGGGGGGGGAAGGGAAGGAGCTTCGGGACCTAAGTTGATGCTAATAAAGCATGTTATTGGCCAGGCACAAGGAAGGAACAAATGGTAGAATAAGAAAAAATAATAAGTGAATGGGTTCCTAAGAGGCAGGAATATTCTCACAAAAGGAAAATTTTGAAAGCAGATGACTGGTGTGTCTGTGGAGAGAGGCCAGGGTCCTTTGTTTGGATTCCAGAGGTTGAAGAGTATGGGCCCAGTGTGATGGAGGAGAAAAAAAAAAATCTGATGAAGCTAATTTATCAATATAGCTAATCATAGGAATGGTTGGGTGAAAGATAATAGGAGAGAAGGAACAAAACTAGCACTGGATAGCTCATATGTTTCCCAGAAGGATTAATAGGAAATGAGAGAAGAATCTTTAAACATCACCTTAAAAAGAGGAAATTTGAAGGACTTGAATGGGAAAAGAGAGCCTACTATGAGGTGTTAAGTTCAACCCCCTAAGCAAAGACTTTCTGGACAACAACAGGAAGAGAATTGACCATCTTAGTTGTTTTTAAAGGCTATGGTTATGTTTGTGAGTAAAGAAACCAATTCTTTCAAGCTTTCAGCTTAAGAGAAAAATAGTTACACAGTTTGTAAGCACTCACACTGCCTTCAAAGTACCCTTTGCTGAGAGGGTGAATTGTCTGCTTCAGAGAGGGCTCTGTCTGCCAAGGAGAAGGTAATATGGCAATAAACTTCTAACTGCTGCTCAACAAATGTCAAAAGGTACTCTAAAGCAGTAAGATAACAAACAATCATGAAGGAGCTTTTTATTAAGCCCCAAAACAAGAGTTCAATTTGCACAATGCTATGATCAGGAGGCAAGGTACCCATTCTTCCAGGTCATGCTGCATTGGTTCAGAGGGTCACAACTGATAGAATGCATGATATCAGCTGAAATACTAATGTTCGTTCATAACCTTTCACCACTCGTCCATTGAGGAAATGGCTTTTGATTGTATTTGTTAATTACATATAAGAAAAATAGGAAAAAAAGAAGAACAGAAAAACAGTAAAAGAAAATACCAAACTCCTTTTATGAGACAATTGTAGTCCAAATAGAGCCAACATGGTGTAGTGAAGAGAAAACTGGTCTAGATTTAAGGGTTTAACCTGGATTTAAGTCCTGACTTTGCCCCATCTTGGCTGCATGACTGGGCAAATCCTCTAACCTCTCAATTCCCTCTGCAATTTTCTAAAACTAGAAGTTGCAGGAAAGATGCCAATTTGCACTGGAATATCATCCTGCATCACCAAGATCATCCTACAGCAATGAAATCATAGATCTAATCAAAAAGAAAATTCCCTATATATCACAATCATCAGACCCTTTACAGAAAAATTCAACATAAAGACTCTTACCCCTCCCCCAGCCTGAGAGTTTTCCCCCCATATCCTACCTGCACTGATTTTGTTTGTGCAAAACCCTTAAAATTTTATGTAACTGAACTAATCTATTTCTCTTTTGTGATTGCAAAATCACAGACTCTCAGTATCTGAGAATTGGAAGGGACTTCATTGCTCATCTAGTGCAACACATTGTTTGAAGGAAGGTTCACTCTGCCCTCCCCAAAAAGTGATCATGTAGACCCTACCTGAAGACTTTTGTGGAGAGGAAACCTCCTGCCTTCTGAGGGAGCCCATCTCCCTTAGGAGCTTTAATGGTTAGTGTTTTTCCTTACATCAAACCTATATTTGCCTCTTTATGATTGCTAAACATTGCTCTTGATTTTTTCTTCCAGCACCAAATAGGTCTAATCCTTCCTTCATCTGACAGCTCTTCCAATTCCTGAAAATAGCTATCACATCCAGTTCTATCTAAGTATCACTATTCATTATTTGGTTAAGAATGATTCCTCTAGTTCAGTAGTTCTCAATGTTCCTAATGCCGCGACCCTTTAATACAGTTCCTCATGTCGTGGTGACCCCCAACCATAAAATTATTTTCATTGCTACTTCATCACTGTAATTTTGCTACTGTTATGAATCGTAATGTAAATATCTGATATGCAGGATGTACTTTCATTGTTACAAATTGAACATAACCCACAGGTTGAGAACTGCTGCTCTAGTTGTAGCTGCATCTGATCACCTTCTCTCTCTCTCTCTCTCTCTCTCTCTCTCTCTCTCTCTCTCTCCCTCCCTCCAACATTACTTTTCCTATTTGGGTTATGGATCCATTATTGTGATATAAGGAAAGAGGTGGAGGAGTCGATTTTCCCAAATCATAGCAAAACAGAAATCAAAGAAGACATACATAGGAGAATGCAGCAGCTAGGTGGAACAGTAGATAGAATGCTGGGCCTGAAGTCTGGAAGACTCATCTTCTTGAGTTCAAATCTGGCTTCAGGCATTTACTAGATGTGTGACCTGGGCAGGTCCCTGTTTGCCTCAGTTTCCTCATCTGTAAAATGAGGTGGAGAATAAAATGACAAAGCACTCCAATATCTTTGCCAAGAAAACCCCAAATGGGTGATAAAGAGTTGGATACCATTGAAATGACAACACATGAGAGAATATTTACTAGACAACACAGAGTGAAAGAGCCCTCCCATTGGGAGGAATTAACTCAACTCAACCAAGAGAGAAGGTCCTAAATCTCACCCAAGGGAAAATTCCCCGAAACATCTAGAGTAACAAGCTAAGAATAGGAACATAATGGAGACTGCTTGCTCCTCTTATGTCTTCCAACAGTCTTTTTCTTCAGCAAACTGAAGTGGTGTTGGCTTCTTCCATCTTCTCACTGGAAGCTGACTCCACAAAGAAACCTTGAAACTTGACTGGTCCCAAAGGGGGCACTGCTGAGAGCTGGAACTTTCTGTCTCTTACCAATTCCACCGTACTTACATAGGGCAGGATATTCATCTCAACCAATAAGAAGAGAGACCCAAACCTATGGCATTTGGGTTAGGGCTTACATTGGGACAGAGGCAAGTATATGGCTCAGTAGAACCTCACTGAGTTCAAATCTAGCCTCAGGCAATCACTTAGCTATGTGACCCTGGGCAAGTCACTTAACATGTTTGCCTAATCCACTGGAGAAGGAAATAGCAAGCTACTCCTCTTGGCCAAGAAAACTTGAAATGGGGTCATAGAAAACAACAACAATTACGTTGGCATATTGTATTTAAACCTGATTTCTGGAAAACTGCTTTCCAATTTCCAGAAGGTCTAGTCAAATAGTGATTTCTTCCCCCAAGTAATCTATATTCTCATATTTAATGAATAGTTAATTACTGAGTTTAGTTGTGTCTGATTCTACTTTATCTTTATCCCACTGGATTTTTGAACCACTACCAAATAGTTTTTTAAAATAAGTTTTTATTGATGTTTTTAAAAACATCATCACAGTTTTTCCCAGTATTCCTTCTTCCACCACTCCCAGAGAGCCATCCCATATAACAAACATTATTTTTTAAAAACATAAGACAAAAAGAAGAGGAAAAAAACCAGTATAACTTATTAACATATTGAAAAAGTGCACACAAAAACAAATGCAACAAGTGTACCTGTGGACCTTCTACCTCCCCAAAGAGGTGAGTTGGGAGCATCCCCTCATATATTTTCTTTTGAGTCATTCTTATTTTTATAACCTGGCAAAATTCATTTTGGGGGGTTGTGGGGGGTGTTATTCTTTCCAATAACATTGTTACGGCCATTATGTATATTCTTGTTTTTTTGGCTCTACTTACTTTACTTTGTATCAGTTCATATAAATCATTCCATGCTTCTCTGTATTTATCACATTTATCATTTCTTATAGCACAGTAATATTTCATTACACCCATGTACCATAATTTATTTAGCTTTTCCCCAACTGATGGACATCTACTTTGTTTCTAATTCTTTTCTATGACCAAAAAGAGCTGCTTTAAATATTTTGGTGTACATAGGGACTTTCTTCTCATTTAGTGGCTTCCTTGAGATATAAACACAATAATATAATCTCTAAACACCAAATACTGATTACTGTTTTAAAATATAATTGAGATCTAGAAACATGATTCCCCTTTCACTTCCTTTTTTCCATAATTTCCTTAGAGATTCTTGACCTTTTGTTTCTCCAAATGAATTGTTATTATTTTGCATGTGTCTAGAAATTACTCCCTTGGTAGTTTGATTTCTATAGTACCAAATCTGCAAATGATTTCATATAGCATCATCATTTTTATTCTTTTGGAATGACCAAACCACGATTATCCCCCAATTATTGGTCATTTATTTTTTGAAGAGTGTTCTGTGATTGTATTTATATGTCATATTTCTTTGTAGATTGTCTTCCTAGATCGACTCCACAATATTATATATATTTTGTAGCAACTTTAAGTGGAATTTCCTGTTTATTATTTCCTTTTGGATTTTGTCATTGCAGCATAGAACTATTACTAATTTTTTGGAGATTTATTGTGTATTCCACTACTTTATTAAAATTTTTAATTTTCTCAATCAATTCAGTTCTTTTTCTGGAGTTTTCTAAGCAAAACATCTTGTCACCACTTAAATAATAATCATTTGGATTTTTTTCTGCTAGCATTTCTTTTTTTGATGTTTCTCTTTTTTCTTATTGGTAATGGTAGCAATGCATAGGTGATTCCCTTGTTTTACACTATGTATTTACTGAGAAAGAATCTAATGTTTTCCTATTGCAATAATAGAACTTTTGCTCTTAGATATATAGTTTTTATCATATTTTAAAATAGCCATTGTATGCCTATGATTTGTAGAAAATTAATAGCTGCTGGAAGAGCCTGTACTGCATGCCTCTCAGGCTCAATTTAGTTGAGGTGTAGTGGTGCTATGCTGAGAAGTATCAGACTGTGGTGCACTCTTACTCTGCACAGTGAGCACTTTTTTTCATTGACTGAATTTTCAGTTCTTCATAGTTACCATTCCCAGTCCTTCTTAAGGGGACAAAGCTGACTGAAGAATTTAGCATTTAAGGCAACTGTTTCCACAACTCTGTCTATACATGCTTACGTTCTAGGAGATATATTCAAGAGAAGGGTGCCTACCATGTCCTGGAGCCAGTGTTACTCACAAAGAGTTTACAATTTAGTTGCTTGTAATAAGTATCCCTTTGGTTTTTTCTCTCTGGTGCTGGGACTCAGTAAATTGTAAGATTTATTCTGTTATCATCATTAAACAGAATAAACCAGAATGTTAGTTTTCTTGTTTGCTAAATGGAGATAATAGCTGTCTAGCTTGCTCCCTGGAGATGCCATGTAAACTGTATTTTAAACTGAATTTTCAATATGATTTGAATGGCTTTATTCCAGATGTACAAAAATTCCAAATGCAGCTCTTAGTCTTATTATTATTCTAATATTATTACTGTAATTATTATAATATATCATTATTCTAAGAGTTATTCTAATTTAGGGACAGCTAAAATCAGTGAGGGCAAAATTAGAAGAGAAATGATAGAAGAAAATCTATTTGTATGAAATATTGTCTAGAAAAAAATCTGACATCCAAAATATACAAGGAATTGATATTAATACACAACACCAAGAGCTATTATCTGAGAGACAGGTGGTCAAAGGATATGAACCAACAGTTTTCAAGAGATATGAGAACGTTAAATGATCACATGAAAACATGCTCCAAATCACTAATAGTAGGAGAGATACAAATTAAAACAACTTTGAGGTTTTGTCTCAGTCTATGCAAATAGAGAGTCAATATTGGAGGGACTTTGCGAAGACAGGTACATTGATGAACAGTGGTGGAGCTGTGCATCAGTTCAGTTGTTCTGGATTTCAATATGGAATTATGCAAGACAAATGACTAAACTTTTCTACCCAACAATCCCAATACAGAGCATATACCTCAAGGAAATAAAAAACAAAGACAAATACATGTGCAATACATGCCACAATATTCATAGCAATATTCTTTGTGGCAATAAAGACTTGGAAACAATGTGAGTGCCTGTTAATTGGTGATAGCTAAAAAAAAAAAAAACAGTATATAAATATAATAAAATATTATCATGCAATAAGAAATAATGAATATCAGAAACTTAGAGAAATGTGGGAAATTTTGTATGAATTGATACAGAGTGAAATAAGCAGAACCAAGAGAATAATACACGAGTACAATAATGTAAACCTAAAAAACTATTATAAGAACTCTGACCAATGGAAAAAATTAATAAAGTTTCCAAAAGAGAGATAATGAAAAATGTCTTTTTCCTTATAGTGGAAGCAAGGGTAAAGGAACTCCTGGGACAGGAAGTGGTCTCTATATTATATGTGTGTGTGTGTGTGTGTGTGTGTGTGTTTGTATGTATAATATACCCACATACCCAAATACATCTATACATATATGTATATGTACACACACACATATATAGGAAGGAAGGGAGTCACAAGGAAGGGCACATTCAGGTCAGGGGTAAGTGTGATATGGTTATGATGTAAAGACATAAAGCATTAAAAAGCCTTAAAAAAAAAAAACCAGTTTTAACACCCATTTATGTGACCTTCAGGGAAACAACCTTTGTGTGATATACATAAGGCTTCAGACACAATAAAATATAAGTCATATCACCTTCATTTCTTCATCTGTAACATGGGGATAGTAATAACATCCATCCCTCGCATTTAAGAGATAAGGTAGGAAATGGGCTGGGACATTCTTGAATTAGGAGTAGAGCCCAAATAAAATATGAAGTACTATTATCTTAACTGCCCCATTCTCATCAGGAAACTTGGCAGCTCTTACTTGGGTGACTCAGGTACAAACAGTATTTCTCATTGGATTTACCATTGCCAAGGAGCATTGGAGGCCAGACTTCTGATGGGTAGTTTTCTAAACTGGTGAAGGTTAAGAAGCATCTACATACCTCTTTAACTAGGCAGTTCTACTTAGTTTCTCTCTTTCCTGAGTAGATTTGTCTCACTCTCCTTATTTCTCACTTTTTAGAAATTGAGATTCCAAGAGCTGTCCACCATTCTGACAGAGAGTAGCATCCAATGAAAACGCTGGCCATCTTCAGTCCGTTGGTTAGCTTGGCCAAATAAATCTGGTTACCACAAATCCAGAATTCTCAGGCATCAGGTAGAAAAAAAATCAGAGGGAAGAAGAAATCAAGGCTAGTGCCTAATGACAGGAGCAATAGGATATGTGAAAGAAAAGGAAGATTTTGTGAACTGATGTCAATTTTTGTTGATAGGTGAATATATATATTTTTTCAGACTAATGCAAAAATGTGTCAACACATTTATAGAGACTGATAAGTGCTAAGGAATAAAAGGAGCTGAAAAATCATCTGAATTGTTCCTTCTGATTTGTTTAGTCATTTTCAGTCATATCCAACTCTTTGTTGACCTCTTGTGGGATTTTCTTGACAAAGATACTGGAGTGGTTTGCCATTTCCTTCTCTAGCTTCTTTTACAGATGAGAATAATATGTGTAATGGATTTGAACTCAGATCTTCCTGATTCCAAAACTCTATCCACTATGCCACCTAGCTGTCCATTCCTGTTCCTTTTGTTTACAACCACAAATATTTCCTGATTGGATATCCCAAATATCTATCTACGACTTGTTAGGTGACTTGGAAAATAGGTACCAGAGGCAATCTCTCTCATCTTATTGCTGCCATTCTTTATGCATTCTTCAAAAGAAAGCAAATGATGATCCTTTGTAGACAAGAAAGCAGCAGTGTTTCAAATTCCTGCAAGTATTTCGAACCAGGACTTGTTTGCTTTGGAATTGAACCATTCAAGGTCTAGATCCTAGGCTAAAGGCATACTCTCTGTATAGATTGTTCTGGACATCAACAGATATCTGCTATTAGTGGGAAAACTGTTAGAAAGAATAGTAATGTTATGAAACTATCTTTGTTCTTTTCCTAAGATCCTTCCTTTAACCCCATGAAGTAAAAGAAGAAAGATGCCACATAATGTAATGAAAAGCCCACTGGATTTTTAGAAAAGGGATTAGTTGTGTGAAGTTAGGTGAATCATTTAATCTCAAGTCCTCAGTTTGGGTATTTATTTGGAAAGAGCTGGACAGTCTAGGTGCTAATGTTCCTTACGAGTCTATATTACGAGTCCCTTATGGCAGAAAGAGTCAAAAAATGTGCTTACGGATGACATAGATGAATCTTCTTACAAAGTAACAGCTTCATCTCGGACTGCGTTCCTTTGTTTTTCACTGGGTTGCATCGAGGCAACCCATTATCACTATAATTTAGTTGAGCATAAAACCTGATGACAGAGGAAATTGGACACCGGAAACAGCAGTTTTAACAACAGCAGTTATCTTTGATTATGAAGACTGATGAGATAAATATAAAAAAAAAGAGTTACCATGCTTTGTGGTTTATTTATCCTGGGAAAAAGGGTAAAGGTGAAGGAGAAGATGTCGACAGTGCCATATTTCTGGAGCTGGGGCCTCAGGGGAAAACTGTTGAATGTGTTCTGGGGCTGCTTATGAAATATCCTTCCTGTTCTTCTGTAGGTGTGCCCTCAATAAGACCTATGGAATTCCTATTCACTTTATGAAGTAAAGAAGCAAATTGTACAACTACCGCTCTAGTCTTTCCTCTAGGGGAAGGGGGTACTTGTTAGAAACAGAAGACTGGTCTTCCTTCAACCTCCATATGTCACAAACTAGACTCTCACTTAACTCAAATCACAGAAGACATTCAGTCTATTCCCCATCACAAAGCCCACAGTCATGGAATTAGAGGCTTGATGTTCTTCATTCTCCAGAGAAGCCAGTGAGAGGTCTCTAGAAGAATTAAAAACTATTTTTTTGCATTCTCTTACAGTAATAGAGCAATTAATAACTCAGATGGTACTAGATGGTAAAGAACTCAATACTTTGCAGCTTGTAATGCTGGCCCTGACATGATTGGGCGTTGGGGAAAAGTCATCACTGGCTGTTGGGATTTGGACCACGGCCTAGCAGATACCTAAAAGACTGGGAGCACTCTGGAGGTGTCTCAGCTTGGAAGTCTGCTCCTACCTTCCTCTTGCTCCTTAGTTCTAACTGTTCCCTGTGCCAGCAGTTGCTGTGTGTGGCCAGCAGCCAGCCTGGGGCTAGGGGTTGTGGGAGAGAGAGCAAAATAGAAGTGCCAAAAATCCCAAGGATGGAGACATGAGCTGGGCTACCGGGAATGGAGCCCTGAAGCCAAACAAATTTGGAATTGAAAGAGTCAGAATATTGCTGCTTCTATAGAGCAAGCTCAGCATCTAGAAATTCCATTGCATTGAGCTGCGCCCAGTCACCCCTAGAGTAAGCTTACCGTAGCAAGGTCAAGCTATCTATGGTGATATAAGCCTAATTGTTTCAAATGAGACAACAACTTAGGGGTGTAGTGTCACTAGAAGGATTAAGCAAAGACCACAAAGACAAATAAATGTTAGTTACTGAGAATCTGGATGCCAAAGGTATTAAAAATAGGGCTCTAACTGGGTTCTAAGGGAATTCCATATTTATATTATGGTTTGGAGGGGGTAAGGCAAGGCAATTGCGGTTAGGTGACTTGCCCAAAGTCTCACAGCTAGCAAGTGCATCAAGTGTCTGAGGCCAATTTGAACTCAGGTCCTCCTGACTTCAGGGCTGGTGTCCCCATATTTAAATTTTTTTTAAATTTTTCTCTAAATTCTCTTTCTTCCTCTACTCCTCCCCCATCCATTGAGAAGGCAAGGAATACGAAAACCATTATTCCTATGAAATCATGAAAACATTTTCACATTAGCCCAAAGGGTCCCACATAAGTATTACAGTTAGCAATGGTACCAGGTATGTGAATCTTCCTCTCCTTATGCTCAGACTATGGCAATAACCTGCTGTTTGGTCAGCCTACCACAAGTCTCTCTATTCTACTCTATCCTATATTCAGTCACCTAAAAGCTAGGTGCTGGGGACACAAAAATAAGTATGACATAATTCCTAGGCACAAGGCACCTGTATAATGCTGCAAGAGATGCTGTTTGTACACAATTAAGTATAATACAAGGCAGGGGGAGGCTAGGTGGCGCAGTAAATAGAGCACCAGCCCTGGAGTCAGGAGGACCTGAACTCAAATCAGTCCTCAGATACTTGACACACTTACTAGCTATGTGACCTTGGGCAAGTCATTTAATGCCAAGGAAGCCTTGCCTTCCCCCCTCAAAAAAAAAAGGCTAAAAAATATTAATATGAGGTAAGATGCATTGAAAGTTGAGGAAGAAATCTAGACAGAGTGCTTTGGGAAAATTTGAGGTTGCAGAAAATATCTTCAGCTGGGAATAGGAAGGGAATCTGGGAAGACTTCATAGAGGAAGTCCTAGAGAAAGATAAGGATTGAGAAAGGCAGGAACAAAGAGGTTGTATATTCCATGTGCAAGTGGATGGTCTGAATGAATTCATGGAAACTGGAGGTGCCATGCTGAGACTTAGAAACTGAGAGTAGTCTGACTGATTGGAATGTAGAGTGTAGTGCAGAGTAGTAGAGGAGATTGTGCACAGAAAGGCAGATTGGGGTCACATTGTGGAGGCTTTAATGCTAAACTAAAACACTCATTTAACTCTAGAGGGAATAAGGGGTCATTTGGGAGGATTTTTTTTTTAATATTAATGTGTTTTTCAGTTAACAAAAATCTATTTTCTCTCATCCTCAACTCCTCATTGGAAAAGAGAAAAGGAAAGCCTCTATAACAAATATGCCTAGTCATCATTGAAGGTTCCAAGCAGGCATTTGCAAGTGTTATGGTCAGACTTGCTTATTAGGGAGATTGTCTTGGCAGTTGTGTGAAAACTGGAGAAAGGAGCTCACTTAAGAGGTTATTACAATGGTACAGGTGAGAAGTGATGAGGCCCTGAAGTAGGATGGTGTCAGTGTGAGAGGAAAGAAGGGAATAGATTTCAGAGATGTTGTGTAGGCAGAAATGATAGGATCTGGCGAGTGATTGAATGTGGGCAGGAAGGGAGGAGGAAGAGATAGAGACAGAGACAAAGACAGACAGAGGCAAAAAACTATTTCAAGATTTCAAGCCTAGGTTATCGGAAAGCTTATTGGTGGCATGAAGAGAAATAGGGAAGGTGGCAAGGGAGACAGATTTTGGGGGAAAGTTGATGAGTTCAGTTTTCGATATATTGAGTTTGAGGTGCTAGAATATAGCTATCTAGGTGGAGATATTTAATAGGCTGTTAAGTTGCAGGTCTAGAGTTCAGGACAGAGGTGAGGGCTAGACATGTTTATTTGGAAGACATCTGCACAGAGGCTGTAATTGCACACATAGCAACAGAAAAACTTAACAAGGAAAAGAGCATAGAGAGAGAATAGACAATGGACTAGGAGAGTGCCTCATCTCTGCCTTTCCCTGTCCTCATCTTCCTCCAAGATTCAGTTCAGATATACTTCCTCTAGGAAGTCTTCAAAGGTTCCCTTCCATCCCCAGCTGAAAGTATTTTCTGCATCCTCCAATTTTCCCAAAGCAGTGAAGGAGACCAATAAAGTCAGACAGGTCATAAAAGCCAAGAGAGCAGAGAGTATTCAGAACGTGTTTAATGTTGCAGAAAGGTTGAGGAAGATGAAGACTGGGAAAAACGTTTGCCCCTTCTTTGTGTCACCCTGGGCAGGAAGACTAAGTTACAATGTCTACTGGTCACCTATGAAAGAAAGGGGTTGGATTAGGTGATCTCTGAGATGCTCTCAAAACCCTATGATTCTATCTGCAAGTCCATTTTATAACTCAGAATTTATGAATGTGGGCTTTGGAGAGAGAAAAAAGCACAGGATTCCAGTGTAACCGGAAATCTACCTCTGAATTACCACATGAAATGGAAAGGCTTTCACTCCCCCCACCTCCATTCTTAGCCATAAAATATTTAAAGCAAAAAGAAGAGCCCTAAAAAAAGGAAAAACAAACAGTCCTAGAGGAGTGCTCCAGGAAGAGCTCAAAGGGCATATTTTTACCTGGAGTAGTCTCTGAACCATTTAAATGCTTACATCTGTTAAAAGTCCATTTCAAGAGCCCCTGAAGGGACAGTTGCTTGATTTACCTCTGGCACTTCAACATTTCAGGCAAGGCCAACCAGCTTTGGTGACAGCGTCCCAGGCCCTGGGGGGGAAGAGGCCCATAAGCCTAGAACAGATGGTACTGCTGTGGCCTGACTACAGCTTGAGCTAAGCTGGCCACAGGAACCTGGCACAGATAGTCGAGAGGTTGAGCTGGCCACCCCTTTTCCGTTCCCTGACTTCTATGAAATGCAGCATTCAAGGGTGGGCTCTGTCTAACAGCGTGAGTGCCAAGTTCTTTCAGAGTGTTTCCTTTCAAATTGGCTCTCCTAGAAATCAAAGATGTGGGGATTCCTTTTTCTTCTCTGCAAAAAATGATGAGATATCATTGTGCCTAACATTACACCATCCATATAATAGGCTGTCCATCCCCATCCCTCCCTCCCTCCCTCTCTCTCTGTCCCTCTGTCTCTCTCTCTCCCCCCACCTCTCCCTACTCCTCATTCTCTATTGTATGTATAATATGTGTGTATGTATATACACACACACATATAATATACATACAGATAATATATTAGTGCATATATAATATGTACTTTATATATACATAGTATGCCTAATACACATAATAATAATAGTAGATAACACTTATACAGTTGTTGTTCAGTCATGTACCCTGTGTACTCCATGACCCTATGGACCATATCACACCAATACTGTCCATAGAGTTTTCTTGACAAAGCTTCTAGAGCAGTTTGCCATTTCCCTTTCTAGGGGATTAAGGCAAATAGAGGTTAAGTGACTTGCTCAAGGTCACACAGCTGCTAAGTATCTGAGGCCACATTTGAACTCGGGTCTATCCTGACTCCAGGCCCAGGGCTCTATCCACTGAGCCACCCAGCCGCCTCCCAACATCTATATAGTGCTCCTTAGGTGCCAAGTACTGTGCTAAGAGCGCTAATAACCACCCACAAGATCTGCTTGGCTCCCTTCTTTTCAGTTTTAGGAAGTTTATTTTAGAGGTATGTTCTGAGTTTCTTAAAACTGATTAGAGACCCAACTTAAGGAAAATTCCGAGCCAGGCAACAACAAGAAGCGTTTATTAAGCACCTATCGGTGCTAAGTGCTAGGGATGCAAAGAAAGTCAAAAGCAAGCCCTGCTTTCAAAGAGCTCATGCTCTAATGGTAACAGTTAGTAACGAATGGTAACAAATTAACAATGATTGTCTCATTCGAGCCTCACAACAGCCCTGGGAGGTAGGTGCTATTACTGTCATCTCCATTTAACAGACGGGCAAGCTGGGACACAGAGGTTAAATACCCAGGGTTACACAGCTAGTAAGTGTCTAAGGCTGAATTTGAACTCAGGTCTTCCTGACTCCAGCCCTGGCACTCTGATCACCTCACCACTTAATGTTCCCTCTTCCTTTCTCCCTCCCTCCCTCCTTTCTTCCCTCCCCTTCTTCCTCTCTCTCTCTCTGTCTCTCTGTCTCTCTCTGTCTCTCTCTGTCTCTCTCTGTCTCTCTCTCTCTCTGTCTCTCTCTGTCTCTCTCTCCCTCCCTCCCTCCTTTCTTCCTCCTCCCCTCTTGTCTCTCTCTTTTCTTCGCTCTCTGTCTGTCTCTCTTCTTCTCCCTCCCTCTCTCTCTTCCTCCTCTCTCTCTCTCTCTCTTTCTCTCTTTCTCTCTCTCTTTCTCTCACACACACACTTGTTCAATCTGTGCTTTTTGCATGATAAATATTTAAGAAGGTCAGAGATTCAGTTGTTTAGTAGAAAGAACACTGGTTTAGGAACCAGAAGTCCTGGGATCTAGTTCTGATTTTGCCTCTTCTTAGCTATTTCTCCTAATTTAATAAACTCAAGTCTTGGTCGTATCATCTATAAAATGATAATAGCAATATCTGCCCTGCTTAAGTCATAGGATCAACTCTATATAAGGTTAAAATAAGATCACATATATGAAAGCACTTTAGAAAAAAACCCTAATATGCTGTACAAATATAAGGTATAACTAGTATTGATAGAATTTTGATCATAGTTAAGTAATTTGAGACAACTGGGAGTAGGATGAGTATATGATCAAGGTTAAAATGTGTATTAGTAATAATGCTTTTTATTAAGGGGATTTGTTCTGTGAAGTTTGGATTCAGTCAAAGGGCCACACTTGAGGACCTAGAGGGCCACATGTGACCTCAAAGTCACAGGTTCCCCACCCCGGTTTAGTTAGTCAAACAGATGGGGCTTGACTTGGGCCTTGAAAAATTGATAGGATCTGGACAGTCAGAAGGGAATGGGGAGAGCAGGCTGGGGGGTGGGGGGGAGGGGGTAGGAGCAGGATGGTGGTGAAAGAGAATGATACGAGCAAAGGCAGGGCAGTTGGCATGTGAGCATGGCACATATAAGGAACAGTGAAAATACCTACACTACCTGTGATGTTGGTTATGGTAGGCTATGGTTGGACAATTTAAATCGAATGACTGTCCGTTAGATTGCAGTATCTTGTTTTGCTGCCTTTCCATAGATACTATCAGGAACTTCAAAATCAAATAAAAATAGGTAAATATAGGCCATCGCATTAGAATGATAATTTGCTTTGTGGCCCTTTTTGTAAAAACATAAAATGCACAATTTTCAGTATGCCAAGTCCCAAACGGTAGTTTAATTGAAAAATACCAGTGAGGTAACCTCTAATGCATCAATCTCCTCAAAATATCCAAGGTTAGAGGTTTCTTTTTTTTTTACATTTCTTCCCAAGGGTCATTTCCCCCATGATTTGTTGAATTTGATTGAATGATTTTTAAATTTATTCTGTGTTGTGTTCCATAGGCTCATGGGTTACAATCGTGCTGATGGAGGGAGCTCCCACATCAGTGAGATCACAGACTCATCCGTGTATAGAGTCATAGGCTTGTAATTGGAAGTGCCTTTGGAATCTATCTAGGCTTCCTGCACCCATTTTACATAGGGGGAAACTGAGACCCAGAGAAATCAAGTGACATGCTCAAGGGTAGTAAGCATGAGAACTAGGATTCAAACCCTAGAACTCTGATTCAAATCCAGCATTGCTTACACTGCACCCTAAACTGAATGATTCTCTTAGAAGGTAGGTTCAAATGAGCTCACATGACCCCAGGTTCATCCTTAGGGAACCTTGCCTTCAAAAGGGACAGGTTATATATCTCTGGCTATCCCCTATTTACAGGCTTTTTTTTTTTTTTTTTTTTTTTTTTTGCTTTTTGGAGGGCAGGGCAATTCGGGGTTAAGTGACTTGCCCAAAGTCACATAAAGGTAACTGTTAAGTGTCTGAGGTCGGATTTGAACCCAGGTCCTCCTGACTCCAAGGCTGATGCTCTACTCACTGCGCCACCTAGCCACCCCTCTCTGTACCACCTAGCTGCCCCAACTCCTCGAAAGTCCTATCTCCACCTCCTGGCTTTCCTGGCTTCCTTCAAGTCCCAGCTAAAATCCAACCCTGTAAGAAACCTTTCCCCATCCATCTTAATACTAGTGCCTTCCCTCTGTTGCTTACTTTCAATTTATCTTGTATATAACTTATTTGTATATATTTGTTTTCATTTCGTCTCTCCTATTAGACCTGTGAGTTCCTTGAGAGTAAAGACTATCTTTCGCCCTTTTTTTTGTTTCCTCAATGCTTAGCACAGGGCCTAGAACATACTTTACATAATTAATGAATGCTTATTGACTGACTGGCTGACTGGCCCACTTCCTTAGCACAGTGAAACTCCAGAGAAATCCATAAAGCAAAGCTTAGCTATGATTCATAGTCGTGTCTTCCAAAAAGTGGCTAACAGGGTTTCATCCTACAAATGTACTTAAAGTCCAGCATTGTCACTGGCTATGGACAGCTTCTATTTCCTCCACCACAGAAACTTAATAGGGTACATCGAACTCACAGGTATGCAAGAACAAATAACATGCAACTCAAATACTTTTTAAAAGGTCATTCCATTCATTATGTCTTGCCTGGAAGGTTGCTTTTTGTAAAATGTGAGACCCCTGAACAGGTATTTCAATTCACCTTGGACCAAGTGATTAATCGTAATTATCATGGAGGGTTGGCAAAGTCCAGAACTCCAGGCCAGCCTTCATATGACTTTTGGTTTTCAGTTACAGGGGTCTCCTCCTATTGGTGGCCCCCTTCTTGCTGAAGAACCACATTAAAGGAGTCGTCTCTCTTTGGCTGGCTGATGCCAGAATCCCGAACTCGGGAACTCTCTACCCATGAGGTAACTACCAAGCCTAGAAATATCCATTTCTCAGGATTCACTGACCTATACTTATAAAAAGAAATAGAAAGGTAGAAAGCAGCAAGAAACTGGAGGTTTCTCAGTGTAACACCATATTACAACAATGAGCTCATTTAAGCTTAGGGGGCAATATAATCATGCCGGTCCACTTGGCTCCCTTCTTTCAACTTTATTGTTGTTACTGAGCACTGGGCCTGGAGTCAGGCAGACCTGGGTTCAAATCCAGTCTCAGACACTTACTTACTGTGTGATTCTGGGCAAGTCACTTTACCCTGTTTACCTCAGTTTCCTCATCTGTAAAATGAGCTAGAGAAGGAAAGGGCAAACCAATTCCAGCATCTTTGCCAAGAAAACCCCAAATGAGGTCACTCAACTGAAATGACTGAACAACAACAACAAACCCGAGTCTAGTCACACTCCATTAGAGCCCCTACTTAGGAAAAATTCCTAACAACTAGGCAACAACAAGCATTTATGGAGCACCTACTGTGTACCAGGCTTTGGGCTAAAGTGCTAGGGATACAATGAAAGGCAAAAGCAATTCCTGTTCTCAGGGAATTCACAGCTGAACAGGGAAGACAACATGTAAACAGCCATGCACAAAGAAAGATATATGCAAGGTAAACTGAAGATCATTTCAGAGGAAGGACACTAGCATTAAGGGTCTCTGATTAACCCGACAGACTCATATCAGTCACCAGTTAACCCATGGCTTCTTTGTGGTTGAGGCAAAATTGAGTTTACTGGAAACATTTGGGTAATGAAACAGCAGATGACGATTATAATGTCTGTGGCTGTAGAGAGACATCAGGAGGGGAAGTTAGGGAAAGAGCCAGTCTTTTCTTGGAATTTCCCTCAGCTCTGGTGCTTCTCTCTAAGACACTCATTGAGACAATGACTCTCTCTGGCACAGCACGGTCTTTCCTTTGCTCCATGCTTGTACCCATGTCTCAAATCCAGATGAATGCAGATACTCAGATGCTCAAAATCATTTCTATCCAGTTCTGAGATAACTTCTCCCTTATACAAATTGCTTAGGGTATGATTATGTCTCTAATATATTGGCTTTGACTGATTCAGAGAGATGTACAGGTACTATTCATATTCAGTTCTGATTCATTCAATCAAAAAGAGTTTTGTAGTCAAGGTAGCAGAACCAAATAGGGCTGTTTCAGTCCCATCCTTTCATCAGGCTTGCCTGGGTAAGCATGTATCTCTTACTGGCACCTATTTAATATGAATTGTCTGCCTTGGGGAGTTTGGGGGTAGGGTTGGAGCTATCTAATGGAAAGGAAGAAAGGCCACAAAAGAAAGTGAAGTTATTTCCATAGATACAGAGTGGGGAAGGTTTCTCTCATTGGAGTCTCTCCCTCCCCACCCCACAACTCTAAGTCACCAATCATTATTTAGAATCTCTGAGGACCAAGGTCCTAAGGCAACTCTAGCTGCTTGGGAGAGTCCCCTTTCTAACAAAGACCTACAAATGGTAAAAGGGTCAGGGTCTCCCATTGCATCCTGGGCCATTTCCAGTTGTCCTGATGAATATCTGGTCACTGGACCCAGATGGCTTTGGAGGAAAAGGTGAGGCTGGTGACCTGGCACAGCCCTCCCTCACTCATATCAAAGTCAACTGCAAGTCATGTCGTCATTTCTCTAGTGCCATGATTCTCCTCAAAAATGAAGGACAAACACAACATCTGGTAATCTCTTCAAGAAGGTGGGAGAAAGACTCATAAAACTGAGGAGTTCTTCTGATCACACCTGCTACATTTGAATCTTGAAAAAATCAGAACACCTCAGAAGGTCATCTACTTTCTTCCCTTTCCTAGTCTGAATGGCCTATCCCCTAATGTAGATTAAGTTAGAGGAGATTGATTCCAATGCTAAGACTTTATGATTTCCATGGAATGAATGTCTCTCCCATTTTTATTTTTATTTTTATTTTTTTTCAAGTTTGAATGACTTGTTTATTTACTTTTGGTTTACAAGATTCAGTTCCACAATCTCTTGAGTTTCAGATTTTCTCCCCTCCCTTCCCCCCCCCCCCATGGTGGCATGTGATCATGTATAGGATCTGCAAATACTTTCACAT
>JAQQSV010001970.1:0-17504 GCA_028646515.1 Pseudochirops corinnae
CTTTAATTTCTGCCTCTAAAAATTGCCTGTTCATATCCTTTGACCATTTATCAATTGGGGAATGACTTCCAACCAACCATCTTAATTCAAGCCCTTAACACCTCTCATCTATAACAGCCTCTTAATTTCTCTTTCAGGTTCATTTTTTACCATTCCATTATATATGTCTGTCAAAATGATTTTCTTTAAGCATAGATGTGACTGGCCTCCTCTGTCAACTCCCTTGGGCTCCTATTGTCTCCAAGAAAAAAATAAAACACCTCTAGTTACTTTTTGGAGCCCTATTCAATGAGACTTCAAAGTAACTTTCCAACCCAAAAGAAACCACACCCTTTCCTACACTCTTCATGAAAATAGACAAACTGGCCTTCTCTCTACTTCTCCCAAATGACCCTATATCCTATCTCCATGCCTTGGCACTGACTTATATCTACCTGGAATGCCATTGCTCCTTATTTTTGCATTGTTTTCCTCACACCACACCCCCTTTCAATTGGTAGTGCTCATTCTCCAGAACTACACTCTATTTCACTTTATATTTATGTGTGCATTTATCTCTCTCTCTCTCTCTTTCCCTTTCTCTCTCTCTCTTTCTCTCTTCCTCTCTCTCTCTCCATATACACATACACACACACACATACACATACATATGCAAAGACATATATATTTGTATTTATTAACTTAATAATTAACTGCATATATGTAAACATGTGCTTTTCTCCCCCCATAGAAAATAATCTCTTTGAGAGTTAGGTTTATTTCATGTTTTGTACTTCTGTTTCCAGCATCTAGTACAGTGCCTGGTACATCATAGACACTTAGTTGATGCTTATTGATTGATTCATTGGTTGAATTCTTACCCAAATCAGTCTAGCATCAAGTCTTTGAAGCTACTGTTGCTGTTGAAAAAATGGCTTCTGCATAAGAAATGACTTTAAATATTTTTATTGCCCTAGGGCTATCCCCATATTAAGAAAAATTCATTCTCCACATAGCCATTGAAATAGTACCTTTTTCATTTTTATTTAGTTTATATTTCAGAATTTCTTTATTTTAAAAAATATTAAAAATTATCACTATAGATTAGGAAATTTAAGGATTTGAATGGATTTAAACCTCAGGAAATTATTTTATGCTTTTTTTTGGTTAAAATTGGCAAAGTCATGTGAAATCATGGAACATCAGTGAATATTGTTGATATTTTACTACAATGAAATATTACTTATGACAGAATAGGAAAAAATTTTATATGTGAGTTAATTCCATATAGCATATAAATATATATATGCAAATTCAGAAATAGTATATAAAGATTTTTCAAATTTCCTACTATATTAAAATATAAGATGATTTTCTTTTTCACGTAATTATAAAAACAATGTATCTTCGAAAACTGATTAAGTTCTAGGTCTATATCATTATTTCATTGACAAATATCATGGATGGTAAAGGTCAAACACAATACAACTATGATAGATGATATATTAAAATCCTTAATCTTGCTATGGCAAAGATCTGAAGTTGGATATGAGTATGCAAGAGAGTCACATTAGCAATTTTAGGTTGTAAGTCCCCCAACCCCATAAAGGAAAAAAAAACCATCTAAATTTGGTTTTGGTTTTAACCTTTAGAGGGATATTTAGTGAATGTTTTTTTCCAGGGTCATATGATAGGCTTTAGAAGAAACTATTATGCATTTCAATATTTTGCAAAAAATAAAAATAAAAAGGAGAAAAAAACAGACCTTGAAAATTTTGCAAATCTTCATGATAAAC
The DNA here is from genome assembly GCA_028646515.1 of Pseudochirops corinnae. Taxonomy (NCBI): domain Eukaryota; kingdom Metazoa; phylum Chordata; class Mammalia; order Diprotodontia; family Pseudocheiridae; genus Pseudochirops; species Pseudochirops corinnae. The sequence goes on from JAQQSV010001970.1 coordinate 1,776, forward strand.
CTTATGGATTATGGACATACATATTGTACCATATGTAAAATTCATTCAATGATTAAAGTAAAAGTACAACTTAAAGGCTTCTCAAAGTATACAGTCCTGAAACGAGCCTTGAAGAAAACTAAAGATTCCAAGGGGCTAGTGGAAAGAAAATGTAGTCTACTCATTGGCTATTGTCAGTACAAAGGCACAGAGTATGTGAAACTCCATGGTTGAGGAACAGTTAGGTTGACAGTTTGGGAAGAACATAAAATGTGTGAGGGTGACTAATATAGAATTAGTCTGAAAAAGTAAATAGTTTAAACTAGGTTGTTAACAGCTTTTAAATAATAGACCTAGAAATTTGTATGTTATTATACAGACAAGAGCAGAACACACGCAAGGTATCTAGCCTGGAAAGCAAAAGCATACATATGTGAATGAGTAAAAATTTCACTAGAAAAAAGTGTTCTTTGGAATGATTTTTTATGAAGTCTAACAAATTAAAATCAAGGAATATCATGCAACCATTTGGATAGTCTCTTCATGCATGGCAGAGAATGAGGCAAGCCACTGATTTTGGTTTTCTTTTGAAGTGAAAAGTTGTTTACTATTTTCCAGAACTTATATCTATTTTTATATGGTAAATGAAAAAGACAGTATGATATCGGAGATATAGTGCTGGCCTTGGAGTCAAGAAGACCTAGTTTGAAATTTGTGACCCTTCTAAGAAATTTCTCCTCTATGTACCTCAGGCAACACCTTAGGGGCTGATCTGTTATATCATTTAGGAGTTTCTTATTGTGTCTGTATTAATGTAAGAAAATTTGGTGTCAATTGTTTTTCATGTTGAGGAAATAAAAAGTTCTTGGAAATGAATACTTTAAAAAACTTCATGATATTCTATTTGTAACAACTGCTTTAAGAAGTAAATACATATTTTATGTACTTCTGAATATAGTCATAACTCACAGGATCATCACATTCAGAGCTGAAAGATAATTTAATTAGTCTAATCCCTTCATTCTAGTTCACAGATAAGCATTTTTAAATACTCACAATGTTGCAAGAAGTACTATAAATCCTGGGGATCCAAAGAAAGAATATAACACTGGCTCACTTTCTAATGTAAGAGAAAGCATCTAAATAACTATCTACATAAAAGATATATGGAAAGGTTATTGACGGTAATTTCAAAGGAAAACCAGGAGGTAGATGGCAGGAGAGCTGTGTAAAGAAAGAAAGAAAAGCCTTCTGTAGGATATGGATTGTAGCTTATCCTTGAGGGACAAGGAAGCTAAGAAATAGAGCTGAGAAAGGAAAATGTTCTAGGTATAGGGGACAGCCATTGTAAAGGGACAGACTTGAGGACTGCAGTGTACTGTACTAGGAACACCAAGTAGTATCATGTAGTTAGTTCATAGAGTGGAGAATACTAGAAATTAGGAAAGACTCAGATTGTAAATGCCTTTCGATGCCAAATGAGGCCTTTATACTTTATCATGAAAGAAAATGCCCTGAAGTTTACTGCATGGGTTGGGGGTGGGGGGAGAGAGGATGTCATATATGATCTAGAGTATGTTGTAGGAAAATCAATTTGGCAGCTAACTGGATGATAGACTGGAGTAGGGAAAGACCTAAGGCAGAGAGAGAGACCAAAGTAAAGGCTCCAGCCTTCACTTTACATTTTATATTGGGAAATTAGTGAAACCCAAAGGGAGAAAGGAGTTTTCCCTCAAAAGATTTTTTTTTCCATCTCAAAACAACAACAGCAATCTCAACCACCAACCAGCAATGGGCCTTCAAACTCACAAGAATTATGGCAGTGCAGTTATATTTCTCTTCAATGTCTCTGCAATGGTCTCATCAACCTAGTAATGAGACTTGAGATCTGAAAAGTTGTTTTGCCTGAATAATGTCAATTTTGGAATCAATTACAAATAAGATTTTAACGTAAATGCAGGAATCCTAGTGCTAATGGCACATAGAAAACAAGCTTTAATGCTTTGCAAGTGTTCTGCAGTATCTTAAAGTTCATGTCATTTTAATTATTTTTTTTCCAAATAGAGATTAAAGGAAAGGATAGGGAAGGAAAAAGAAGAGAAAACAAAGGAGAAAGTAAGAATTAGAAAAAGAGAAGACAAAGGGAGGGAAAAGAAGAAAGCAAGCTACTAATTGTACTGATGTGAAATTTACTCATATTCTTTCTTTTAGATAGCAGGACTTTTAAAATGATTAATTAACAAAAAGTGCTGCAGGCTACTGCCTAACTATTGACTTAATAGACACATTTGATTGTCTTGTTTTCTTAGAATCATAGGAAAGGAAGGTACCTTAAAAAGGCATCAAGTTCAATTTCTTCCCTGCAGGCTTCAATACTTTAACCACCCCAGACACATAAGAATATATTTGATTGAAACAAACTCCAAACAAAAAACAAACAAATAAAAACACCGGAGAAGTATAGATTGCTTTTACTCTGTGAGAATTTATTGCTATATTTCAAAACAAATATTTTTAAAAACAGTTCACTTCCTTAAAAGTTTAGTCAAATAATTTACTATTATAGTTTGAAACTGTAAAATTCAGACATTTATGGTGAAGCAGTTGAAAAAAAATCACAGCAGCCTCTAGAAATCTTGATATTTGGGGCTACCTGGGCAATTGTATTGCTTTTGAAAATTTTCATATAAATATCTGGCACTTCCTAAAGATTGCCTTAATAAAAATTCAAGTGGAAATGGTGATATTGCACTGTCTAAAGAAAAAAAAAACTAATACAATTGTTGGCCGCTCAGGAAAATATTAGCAATGCACTCTCTGGTACATTATGCACCAACCTTAAAATGCTGATTCCAGACAGAAGAATACATTCATCATGACTAGTGACAAACATAAACTATGTTTTCCTATTAAAAGTATTATCTCTAAAAATATTTTTGCTTTACATATCAGTTTTTCACCTCATAATTAACATTGATACAGACTTCAGTGAAATGACAGTTCACATTCTGGCCTCTGTCACAGTGCAGAATTTCAAACAAATTAGTGTTATAGCAAATATTCCATGTGACAAAAACTTGACTAGTCCTTAATAACATAGTTTAAGTATTTTTAATCATTTTATTAGCATCTGAGTTCATATCCTATTCTCAAAATATCACAAAAACTTTTAAAGTAGCATAGTCATTAGTCAGATGTCCAGCAATATGAGATCTTTAAGATCAACCTATTAATTTGACTTATTTTATATTTAATATATTTCACTTTAAAAAGTGATGATATCTATGTTCATGACAGAATTATAGAACAGCTTTGGACATGAGTCAAAAAGGATAAATCTATTGAGAGATTTTACTGGGCTGAGGTTCATGTTTGCATTATTCCAGGTTCATAATAATATGAAAAAATTTTTTTTAATAAATCTAAGACCCATGCCTGATATACTCAAAGGAAAGTTCTAAAAACATAGCTTGAATACTTGCAACGTATGTAAGCATCATCAAGCCTTTGGAATCTAATGTTAGTGATGAATGTCCATTTCCCCTTGTATATATATGCATACTTAACTGGGACAAGTAAGCGTTTGATGTTGCTAAGTTGTCACGGGAGAAGTAATTCTCTCTATAAAACCTATTTTACTAGGTTGGCTCAAAAATACTCTCACTATATTTTATACTCTCTCTCCTCTAGTTCGGGATGCTATGTATTGACCAGTCCCTGGCCTAATCTCAATACTGATAAGCATGGAAATTTTAACTTGCTCCATTTTTTTTTTTTGCTCTGAGTTGGCTCTTCCTAAAGAATCAGTGGTGAAATCAATGGAGAAGAAAATGTTATTTCTTATTAGAACTATTTTAACAATTATTTTATGAAGAAATTTAATAACAATAAGAAACAGAATTTATGATGTACAAATCTGGAGAGATTGTTTTTAATGGTGGTTTTGAGAGGAGTTGAAAGTAATGGTTGAAAAGAATGTGGAGAAAAAAGTAGGATGGAACTGTTTTAAACTTTATCAGAAGGAAAAGGAAGAGGAGGAGGAGAAAGGGAGAGAGAAGGAGGAGAAGGAGGAGGAAAAGGAGAAGGAAGAGAAGGAGGAGAGGGAGGAAGAGGGAAGAGGAAGGGGGAAGAGGAATGTGGAAAGGAAGAAGGAGGAGGAGGAATAGGAAGAGGAGAAAAGTACAAAGCAATTGTGGGGGAGGGGTGAGATCTTCACCCAACTTGAGACTCATTCCCTCCTCATTAATCCTCTTCCTCACCTGCTATACCTTGGTTCTAGCAAAATCTATCTGAGGAAAGAAGACAAAGGAAACATGAACTTCTGCTGTCAAGCTTCCTGCCAGGAAGTTGATGTATACAAGGGCAGAGCTAACAGGAAAGAAGGAGCAACATTTCTGACAACTGTAGTGGTCTCTTGGCAAGTGGAATTTGCCATCTACAACCACAGATTACTATTGTTTATCTTCAAGTTGAAGGCAAGATCAAATTCTACAAACCAGACTTCATCCCAGAAAAAGGGCTATTTTTCTACTCTCTCCTGGAAAGCAAGAAACAAGAATGTCTAAGAAACAAAATCAAAAAGATCCATCAGGATTTGTTTTTTGAATTGCAGTCCAATACTGTGCTGGCCCAGGGAGGAACTTTTGAGAATATGAAAGAGAAGATCAGTGCTGTACGTGTGATAAGCCTCAATCAGACAAACCATGAAATCATCTGAATCTTTCAGCATTTTGATAACTTCATGGACAAAATGGTACAAGTGTTCATGGAAGGCAATACCAGTGAAAGAGTGGATGATAAAGGCAAGAAAAGGAACAAAAAGAAGAAAAGCTATTGGGAACACTATTGGTGGGAAGAAGAGGAAACTCAGGCACATTTGGGATTCTGCCCCAGTTCCTATTGTGTACTAAAGACCCCAATTTTTTTTTTCTCTCTTGCTTGGCACTATAACCTAGCCTGCAGTCTCTTTTCCAAGAAAGTGAAAGTCTGTCTTCCTGGGATCTTAGAATAAAAACCAGGAGGCTGATGGGAAGTCATAAAAGTAAAGTAATCTAAGAAAAAAGGAGAAAAAAGAAGTTAACAATCTAGACACAAAAAAAGCCAGCATCCACTCAAAGGGATCAGTCTGTAGCTACTTTGGAGAAAGGTGAGATTAATGGTTACTGTGTCAGTGGTGCAGCTAATGATATTCCTGAAGGGCATCCCATTAGCCTTCTTCTTTTAATGCAATTCAAATTGATAATCCATTATAGCAAACTTGTAGTTAAGTTTAATAACAAAGAGAAATTTACATTTATCATTTTTGTGCCACTTTGAACATTTTTTGTCTCTTCTTCCCTGCTCTTCTCTCATTTCCTCTTCATTTTTTTCACAATGGAAGCTGTTTTCTCCCTTGTGTTATCAAAGTAAGATTGATCAATCTGGTCTGATTATTCTCAACAGAGATCAGAGGTAGCTGTCCTTAAGTCGGCCTAAAGCCAGCAATCCCCTTGCCAACACCCCATGCCTTCTCAATTCTCTTTAGAGGCCTGAATCATTGATTCAACTTTAGGGGGCTGAAAGCATGAGGGGTCCAGTCAGACCTTTCCCTATAGTCTCTCTAGTCCAGACAGAAGCCACAAATGCCTCCCAGGGTTTTCTCTGAACAATAGTTTGTAAAAGAGGGGCTGTGATACATATGCAAACAGTGCTAGCTAAAGTTGGGACCACAATTGGTTGGAAGACGAGGAATCTAAGGCACATTTGGGATTCTGCCTCAGTTCCCAATGTGTGCTAAACCTTGGCAATACAACCTAGACTGAAATCTCTTTTCCAAGAAAGTGAAAGTCTGTCTTTCTGGGATCTTAGGATAAAAACCAGGAGGCTGATGGGAAGTCATACAAGTAAAGTAAAAAGAAAAAAGGAAAAAAAAAGTTTCCATGTTTTAATGGGGGTGGGAGTGTGATAATCTTTTTCCTTCTCCCCCTCTCCTAAATTTCATTCTGATTCTGACCTAAATTTATAGCAGCATAATTAGCAGTGTGAATACAAGGTGTTACCAGTCAAAAAGTACTACTGTCACTCTTGATAGTTGTATAAATTAAAAACAATCACATAAATGTTCACATAAAAGTTCATTAGTTATATTTGTCTATAGTTTCCTTTCTTTGTTTTGTCTCTCCTTTTTTGAGATGTAAGAGAGTTGTTGTAGTGTTGTCAGAAGTGTATCACTGAAAATACATTATAACCTACAAGATAACTTCTTTTGGGCTGGGGTGGGAGTTTAGAGGGGTTAGAAGTTTGTTGTTGTTGTTGTTTTTAATTCTGAACAAAAACACCAAACCAACTGAGCATTTCTACATACAAAGAAGTGAAAAAAAGATGTTTGTGTAATGAAACTGCAAATCACTTTTATAAACCCCATATTTTCCATTAAAATATATAAGAAGTTCAAAATGCAGCTTTCAAGTGGGTCTTCCCAATTTCTCCTTGTTTCTTGTCTTTAAATCTGTTCAGTGCATTTAAAAAATGCTTTAATGACACACTTTTAATATTTCTTATTATATTTTCTTTCTTTTCTCACTTAATGCCTAGCTTTATTCTCACTTTTATCTCATCACCAATTTATCACTTTTTTTTTCTTGAAACAAATATACATAGTCAAGCAAAACATATTCCCTCATTTGCTGCATTACAAAAAAAAAAAGTATGTTTAATTCAACATGATGAATCCATCAACTCTACATGATGAAAGAGGTATCATTTTCCATTATTACTCCTCTGGAATCATGGTTCATCATTGAATCAACCAGACTTATTCTTAAGTCTTTCAAAGTTTTTTGTTTTATGATGTTGAAGTCCAATCCTTTCAATGTCTGACACTTCATGACGCCATGGGGTTTTCTTGTTAAAGATACGGGAGAGAGGTGGCTAGGTGGTGCAGTGAATAGAACCCTGGCCCTGGAGTCAGGAGGACCTGAGTTCAAATCTGCCTTCAGATACTTAACTAAAAAAACTAGCCATGTGACCTTGGGCAACTCACTTAACCCCAATTGCCCTACCTTCCCCCCTCCAAAAAAAAAAAGGGAAAGATACCAGGGTGGTTTGCCATTTCCTTCTCCAGCTCATTGTACAGATGACAAAAGTGAGGCAAACAAGGTTAAGTGATTTGCCCAGAGTCACACAGCTAGTAAGCGTCTGAGGCCAGATTTGAATTCAAGAAGATGAGTCTGCCAGACTCCAGACCCTGTACTCTGTCCACTATACCATCAAGTTGTCCTGTTATGATTTTGCTTCTACATAAATTGTTCTTGCTCTACTGATACTACTCTACAATAGTTATATAAATCTCCCCATTTTTCCTTGCAGCTTTCTCTGCTTTAACATTTCTTAATGTAAACTAATAGTCTATTCTATTCCTACATTATACTTTGTTCATTAATTTTCCAATTGCCCCCCTTTAGTTTCAATTCTTTGCAGTAATAAAAATAGCCACTTTAAATATTTATGTGCATAAAAGTTCTATGTTAGATTTTTTTTGGGGGGGGGAGGAGGTTAATACTAGCTATGATATCACAGGGGAAAAGAGCATACATGATTTAGTGATTCAATTCAAAATTGAATTCTAAAATTACTGACCCAATTCATAGCTTAACCAACTGTCCACCAACGTGCCTGCTTTTTAATAGTCCTTCCAACTTTTGTCATTTTCTTTTTCTTCTTTTTCTTTGCAACTGTCAATCTGATGAGTATATAATGGAACCTCAGATTTGCTTTGACTTGTATTACTCTAATTATTAACAATCCGAAATTTTTTTTCATATGGATAGCTTGGATTTTTTCCTTAAGAACTTCCTATTTATACCTTCATAAGCTTCTCAACTGATAATGGCTCTCAATCCTACACATTTGAGTCACTGCTTTATATTTTGAAAATAAAGAGAAATTATCAGAGAAAATTGCTGCAAAGATTGTTGCTGCTGAGAAATTCCTAAGGCAAGCTCAGATGAACAAAATAACCTGGAAAGGATGCTAGATCTTAATTTTGATCAATTCTAGCATGGGAACTTGTTTCCAATCAAGATAGAGCAAAACTAGCCTATGAGTTACTAGATGAATCAGAACATGTTACCTAGGCAAGTAGATGTGAAGTGATTTGCCTATGGTCACACAGTTTATTTCAGTGGCAGAATCTGGAACTTAATTCCTAACTCTACTTTAGACTCTATTTATGATACCAAGGTTCCTCCTCTGAAGTATATCATAAAATTCCTTTAATAATTAAAAGGCTATAATATATGAGAACTGCTATAATACCTCAATTTACATTGAACTGTAGTGAAGGTACGTGGATTAATATATTTGAGCTAAATGTAAAATAGTTCCATCATGGTCCCTGAAATTTTCCTTATTAAAAATATTTTGTATTAAGAATTGTATTTAATGGAAGTTTACTATATGTAAGAGACTTTGTTGTGAAACTAAAAAACTGATGTATGAAGTGTCAGATCCTTATTATTTGATCATCACAGTGCTCTCCCCTGGTATCTCTTTGTTTTCTTGTGATTTATCTTCTGCTTAACAGTGAGGAGTAAAAGGGTTATGGAAATTCATTAAATCAAGGTAGTTAGGTTCAAATATATCAGACAACTTAGTGTCTTGATCGTAAATTCCCGACTTTTTCTAAAGCCTGGAATTCTAGATGGCAAAATGACAAGTAATGTTGTACCACCATCAATCATTTACTTATTTAGTAAGTACCTACCTTGGACCAGCTATTGTCTGCCTCCTAAAGACATGAGCTTTCAAACAAATTTACAAAAAAAAAAAAAGATTAGATCAAAAAATAAAATTTAGCTCTGCTGACCTTCTGGCAATTAATGCCTTACAATGCCCATTTGACAACATCAATACAATTATCAACTATGCTAATAAAACATCACCTAGCTCCAATCTTTCATAGCTCTTGGTGCTTTATACTCACATTATATGGACAGAATGCTGTATTATCTTCTATGATCTAGAACTGAGTATTGACTTTTGGTTAATCAGTCAATAATCAGAGTAAAATCAAGGGCTATTGGAGTCATTAAAGAGATGGACAACGTGTAAAAATTCTGATTTGATTTGTCATTGGTTTAGAATTTTTAAAAAACTCAACTTATGAATTACATGGCCAAAATAACTCTATTAAGCTATAATGGAAAGCACACAATATGGTTTGAAAATTAGATGAATTCTGCACTTACTTTTCTGGTTAATAACAGTGGACTGTAAGGTATTGCAGAGTAACAATCATCTCGGTTGTTTATTTTCATTCCCAGCACTTAGCACAGTTTCTGGCTCATAGATTTGAATTAAAGTCAACCCTCTTTATTTTATAGAGTAGGTCAAAGAAGGTGAAATGTGCCCAAGGTTCCACAATAACAAAATTTAATAAATGCGTATTGAGAGCTGTTTATGCTCCCACAATTTAGCTTCTATAAGTGTTTTAAGACCCTTAGCAGAAACTGAATAATTCCAGGAATTGTTATTACTGTTAACAGATAGTGGTTTTACAACAAAAACAAGGGGAATGGATGCAGAAAATTTTGCCTTTGATGTAAAATAAAGGCAAAATCTAAACCTCATGTGTTTCTGTATTCATCTGGCAATAGTTATGTGTCTTGGCTCTGAGGATCATTTTGCAGGTGGGTAAGTTCCCACAAATGTTCTCTCATTACAACTCCTCCACACAGGCAGCTACTTTTGGCACCCACAAAGGAATCACTTGTAGGAAAATCACATGAGGTTTATTGCTCAATAGAACTTCCTTCTGGGGAAAGTAGAGAAAGAGGCCAGGGATACATGCTGTCATAAGTTGCTTCTTAGTAGGCAAAGCAGTGGTGGGAGAAGAGAAGCCAACCATGTTGGCAACATCACCAATACACTTTGATTATAGCAGTGGTAAAATTGGCCACTGAATTCCCTCTTATTGCCATAACTATGCCACCATGGGCAGATTGCTCACTGTTGGCTCAGCCAGCTCCTCCACATGACCGCCATAGAAACAGCTTGAATTGCATATGAGAGATTCCAAGAAGTGAAGCTTCCCACTGGTGTCATGCTGAGAAATAAGACTTAAAAACCTCCCTTTGCCCCATGTGGGTAAAGATAAAGAAGTATTATATCATGTCCTGTGTTTAATGAATTAATATCTTTGCCTGAACTACAGTTACTGAATTTGATAATATTTCAAAATATATAAACACAGACAAATCAGGAAGAAAAACTTACCTTGCCAATTTTTTTTATTTCATTACTAAATATATTAGTTAACATAAGCATAAGGACTGGGCCTATCACCTAATTGATACAGGCAACTCTGAAATATGTAAACACTCTTTAAGAATGAAGATTGGCAGTTTGCAACTTGTTTTAGCAAGTTGATTTGAACTTTGAGAGGTACTCAGGGGACACAGAGGTAGTTTACGTCATAGACTTGAAGGTCAAGTAGCTTTTTACTATGCCATGATTACTCTCACTTGTTAACTTATATAAAGTAAAACCTACAATTTATAATTACTTTTGAATTGAATCTGTGTTTATTATTCACTGTCCATTGTATTCACTATAGCCACAGGATTTGTTTCATCCACATTTAAAGATTCTGTTGGACAAAAATTGGAAAATTTCATACTTATTATATTACATAATATAGAACTGAATGTTTCTTATGATCGTGCTAATTGTCAAAGTGGGAAAATAATTTACATTTTCTGTGGTTTTTAATTTAATTAGATAGTTTTTAGAAAGGATCCCACCACTTAAAAATTTCTGAGGGAATCCTGTACATAAACAAGCTGCACAAGAGACTTTTTAAATCTGTAAAGCAGCAATTGAAATATATTTGAATCTAGCTACAGAAGTAAAATGAGAGAGGTTATGCAACTTTACTTATTACTGCAGAAAAAACATAAACAAAAAACATTTTGATTTACAAGGACAGAATTGAGATTGTTGCTCCCACTGTTCTAGCCTGTATCTTCTAACTTATCTCTCTGGATTCATTAGGAAGAAGATTATACAAAAGAGGAGGACAAAGCAGTTTAAAAATCAAGAGAAAGAAATTTGAAGTGAAATTAGAGGAGTTTGGAGTATTGAAGAAGGCCAGAAACTGTTATCAGCAAATTTTCTAGGTTTTGCATAGCAATTGAAGAAAATCATAATGAGGACACTGCCTGAACAATATGAGTAGAAGGAGAAGAAGGAACAAAAGCAGAAGAACATGGAGGAAAAAAAGGAAATACAAAAGGTGGAAAGAGACACAACAAAAGGAATGATTCAAGGAAAAATACTAAGGAAGCGAAGGGAAAGAAAATAAGTAGGTGTAACGAGCATGGGAATTTGAAGATATTTCCTGCCCCTTAATAGACCTAGGTGGGGGGAGTTTGAAGACCTCCCCAGCTTTGAAAGTAAACTCTGCCCCCAATAGGCTGAATGTAATCACACAGAGCTTATGATGGAGGGAATTTGTTGAAGGGTGGAGCAGATCCCACAGGAAATTTCCCTGCTGTGAATAAAAACTCTGTCCCCTAATAGGCTCAATATAGTCACATGGAGCCTATGGTGGGAGGAGCTTGCTGAAGAGGAGCAGAGCCCACAGGAAGCTAGCCAGATGGTGGGAGAGAGAGGATGCTCAGTCAAGAAGATAGAAAAGTTTGTGTGTAAATATTGATCTTGTATTGGTTTCTGGGAAGGCTGAAGCATGCTATCACTCTCAGTGTTATAATGGCTTCTTAATGTATTTGGTACTATGTTTGGGGATTTGGTTCTCTGGTGTCTAAATAAATGCTTTGGTTCCTTCCTCTATATGGACAGGTTGGTATATTTTGCAATTGAATGTCATGCGATATTTTAGTCATGGTCTTTATTGTGATCGTGGGCACTGTAAGTATTGTGTTGGCACTATGGTAGGACAAGGTAAATACAATGATGTTGTAAATAATAGTTAAAAAGACAAAGTTTGAGGATATTATGAAAAGTGAATGGAAGTTGGATATAGCTGTCAAAGTGCAGACTATGGAAGGAGATGATGTGTTAACTGGACAAGTCAGGGACAGTTCCAAAATATAATTATCTATACTAGTTCTCCAAGGAAAGCTATTAGAAATCAATCAATCCATAAACATGGCAGCAAAAGATATAAGATCTTATGTTCAACAAATTTCAAGTGAAGGGGGTAATTATGGAGTAACCTACACAGAGGGTGCATGTTTCTCTATTTGGCCATGGCCACACATTTCCTTTATTTGTACAGAGTTCAGCCTGGTCCTCTTCCTGTATAAGATGGCAAAGATGTGCCAGGAATATGACCTGAAACATACTAAGGTGTCAAACTAGATAATGGCTAGCCACTTTTAGTGAGTTGTATGGGTACGAATGTTATTTTCAGACAATAAGGACTTCTGGTAATAGATTAATGATGATAGGATTCTGAGAGGGTCATCTGTATCATCTCCCACCTTACAAGATAAGCAGTTTGAGCTTGTTTACTTCCTTATGATGGACCTGTTATATTTACTTTTTATTTTTCTCTTGACTTCTGTGTTTACATTTTGAAATTTCTATAATAGTTCTGATCTTTACAGCAAGAATGCTTGGAAAACATTAATTTCATTAAGAGCCCATTTTTCCTTCAGTAGAATTTTATTCTATTTTGCTGGTTGAGTTATTCTGGGCTATAAATCTTTATTTACTTGTTTGCATGTCTGTCTGTCTATATATCTATTGCCTTCTGGAATATCATATCCCAAGCTTTCTAGTCTTTCACAGTGGTAGCTGCCAAGTCTTGTTTTATCATGATTGTGGATTCTCAGTACTTGATTTGTTTTTAATCTCTCTGGCTGTACAGCTGAACCCTGCCTTACTCCTAGGAAAGTGCTACATAGCTACTACTTGCTTCTGAGCTTGTTTCTCTCCCAGGACATAGCCTATATTCTTCCAACTCTATGATCTCTCTTTATGCCTAAATATAGGTGCTGTCAGTACACCTGGAACTTGGCAGTGAATAACAGAGCTGCTTTCTAATAAATGTTCCTAAGGTCTATGCAAGGTCTTACCCATCAAGGAGCTCTAAGACTTCTTCTTACCCTCATGTAGAGCTTCAAAGCTTGTGCCAATCTGAGCTCAGGATGGGGGTGGGGGGGAACTATCTGTGGTATTTTTTCCTTAGATTTCCTGATGAAGACCAAGTACTGTGCAATTTCTACATCTCTGTTGAAGAATTCTTTGAGTGAACTTGGTTATACTTTTTACTGTTACTTTGTCATGCTGATGCTACCCTTTAAGCTCTAAATATATTGTTAATAGGGGTTTGCTCGAAATTGCCTGGGTAGAAATTGATAGAACCAGTTTTTGTAACACAGCCAACCTTAAATAGAGGCATAATATTCTAGTGATATGGTTCTTAAATTATCTATACATTTGATGGTCTTTCTTGCCTCAAACAAAGCATATCCTAATGTCATGATTTGCCTTAATAATAATTTCATTCTTTATAGTATTAAAAAAAAACAACACAGGTGAATTCTAGTCTGAAGCCTATTTTCACATGAAAGAACTGATTGGTGAAATGGAAAAGGAGAACACCTTGAAGGAAAGTGACAATTCCATATTAAAAATTGAGTTAGAAAAAGAGAAAGGTCATGAATATTAACTATATTTAAAAGAATGGGGATATTTTGAGAAAACTAGAAGACATGATTTCTGAGTATAAGTGTGTATAGAATTTGGGACTAGTAAACTCAGAACCATGCTGCTAATGTAAGCCTTGACTGTAACCATCTCCCTCAGCCTCCCTTCCCTTCTGATTGAAGGGTTGGAAAATACACACACACACACACACATATACACACACACACACACACACACACACACATACTCTTCATGCTTTCTGGTCTACTTTACCATATTGTCTCCCACTTAAGATTTCAAGTTTCTTGAGGTCATGGACTGGCTTTGTTTCTACTAGTTGTATCCTAGCACAGTGCCTGCCATATAGAAAGCATTTAATAGATGTTTACTAGGGGAACTTCCAAGGGCAAAATTAAGATGGTGAAGTAAAAGAAGCACTCAGCAGAGCTCTCTCAACATTCCCCACCAAACAACTTTAAAATAACAACTAAAATAAAAGTCTAGGGTGGCAAAGCTAACAAAAAATCAGAGTAAGACATTCTTCCAGTCAAGCCAAATTAGAAGTTTGCAAAGACAGATCTCTGATACAGGGAGGTAGGCTGGCACATAGTCCACATGGATGAAATACCAGAGGTAGGAATAGATGTTGGTGACAAAAGCAGCAGAAGTGTCAGAAACCCTTAAGTCACATGTGTTAAGGGGACCTGGCAACTGGTCAGAAAAAAATTACAAAGGGCTTCTGTGCTAGCACTAGATGCAGGATCAGTTGCTGCTTGGAAAATCCATTGCCTATACCCAATTCTCACTCATAGTTCAAGGGTAGAGAGGAGCATTTTTGGTCAAAAGGAAGTATAAGCCCTATAAGCCCCAAAAAGCCAGTATTATTTTAGTCATAGGGGTTCAGGGACACTGAGAAATATTATTGATTGTTCAAGGGATCAGGGGCCTTTACTTTGGTAAGGTCAAGAGTACAAAAAAATGTAGTGCAGTGACCACATCTCTCTGCAGGTTGCATTACTTTTCTGTATGGGTTTACAAACCCCTACGTGCCTCTTCCTACCCAGCTTGCCAGGCACAGACCACAACATAAATGTAAAGTTCAAAATCAAGAAATAGGTTGGAAAATGAGGAACAACAAAAAATAAAGAACCTGACCATAAAAAGTGACAGGGGAGATCAAGGCACAAAATCAGAAGACCACAGTGAAGTGAAAACAGTCACAAGGAAAATTTCAAAGAAAAACATGAATAGGATGCAAGCCCAAAAAGAATTCCTTGAATATCTAAGAAATGAGTTTCAAAATCAAATAAGAGTGGTAGATAGAAAGATAAGTAAAGAAATGAGAGCAAAGAAAGAAAATTAACAGCTCTGTAAAATATGCACAAAAATCTTCAGAAAAGAAAATCTTTTATAAAAAATGGAATCAGCCAAATGAAAAAAGTTTCAAAAATTTATTGATGAAAATATCACCTTAAATATTATAATTAAGCTAGTGGAAGATAATGTCTCCATGAGACATAAAGAAACAATACAAGACTGTAAGAAGAACAAAAAATGTGAAATATCTCATTGTAAAAACAACCAACCTGTAAAACAGATCGAGGCAAAATAATTTAAGAATTATTGGACTACCTGAAAGCCATGATGGAAGAAAGAGTCTACACTTAGTGATTCAAGAAATTATCAAGGAAAAGTGTCCCCATGTCCTAGAACCATAGGGTAAACTACATTGAAAGAATTTTTCAATCACCACCTGAAATAGATCCCAAAATGCTGAGAAAAATTTCATAACTTACAATTATCATTTTTCCAAGTTCGCATGTACATAGTTCAACTTTGACAAGTTTCTTATGATTTCTTTTCCATGTTTATCTTCTCATGGTTTTTGTATTTGAGTGTCAAATTTTCTTTTCAGTTTTGGTTTTTTCAGCAAGAATGTTTGAAAGTCCTCCACCTCACTGAATGACCATATTTTCCCCTGTAACATTATACTGAATTTTGCTAGGTAGGCGATTCTTGGTTTTAATCCTAGCTCCCTTGATGTCCAGAATATGATATTCTAGGCCCTTCAATCCCTTAATGTAGAAGCTGATAAAT
>JAQQSV010001970.1:18004-41581 GCA_028646515.1 Pseudochirops corinnae
GACTGTAAATCTTTGCCAGGATCAATGATTGATGTTATGTATGAAAAATATCAGTGGGGGAGGAGAATTCTGGGAAGATGGTAGAATAGGTCAGAAAATTCCAAGGTCTCCAGATTTTCTTCATAAACAAGACAAAATAACGACTGAGAGTGAATGTAGAGTAGCAAAAATAAATGATAGTTGGGGTAGAACAGTGGTCCTCCTGGAACAACCAGAGAAGATCCAAAGGAAGATCTCAAGGTGGAGGTTCCAGCCTGAGTGAAGTATAAACACCTCCAGGCTAGCTCCTCAGAAATAGCAAATGACAAGCCCTAGGGGCAGCTGGGTTGGGAGGTCGTCTTGAGCTCAGCCCCAGGAATTTTCACTTCCTAGACAACGTGGGGAATCCGATGTTTGAGAGGGGGAAGATTCAGGGATTCTCTGCTGACAAAGGACTCCAGGCCCAGAAGCTGCTGAAATGTGGTCTTGGACAAAGAGGAGAATATTACTGGTGAGGACAGAAGCAGTTGGGTGGGGACACTGTTGGCTATATGCATTTACAGGAGACCTAAGTTCTTGGTCTTGGTTCCAGGCTAGACAGAGAAGAGGACTGTAAAGACATAGCCACTAGAGTGTTCAAGAGCATTTCCAGGGGTCTAGGGGTTCGGGGTTAGCTGTGGCTTGTAGGGAAAAAGGAGTGCATCCATTGGCCCCAGAACAAGCTCAAGAAATAGCTGAGTCAGAGGCACCATTCCCCATACCACAGGATTAGAAGTGATTTTAAATAACAGACTACTGGAAAAAAAAAACGAGCATGCAAAGGAGAAGGAACCCAATCATAGACAGGTACTGATGGGGTCCCAGAGGTTCAGGGACCCTCTCCCCCCAATCCCCCAAAGATCAGGGTGTTGGATAGGGTCATTTGGAATGAAATCACAGACTCAAGCATTCTTTAAGTCAAGGTGGCAAAGATTTATTATTATGCTTTTCAGCATGCAAGAGTTCTTAGGAAATCTGTGACCTTAGAGGGTACAGTTAAAGTTTATATAGAATATAGCAAAACCTGGGCCAATTATGTTAACTAAGTGATTCAGGGTGAGATTAGGGAGTGGTTAAGGAGTGCTCAGTTCTTAAAGGAACATGCACTTTTAGTATCTACTGAGCAAGCATTTTACCCAGAGTTCACTGGGAAAAAGCCCAAAGAAGGGCAATGTGGAGGTGTGGTTTTAGGGCTGGAAAGTCACTAAATTAGCTAGTTGTCAGGGCTGACTGAGAAATGCCCAGTCTTCCACTCATCAATGTCTTGTTAGATAAGATATCTTGTTAGACAAGGGAGTATACATATGTCTAAAGTCTTGGATACACATAATGAGGAGTCCAGGATGCAAATAATGAGGTAGGGAGTTGTTATAGGTAGTCCAGTGGGTACTGAATATCTATATCAACTAGTAGAAAGCCAATCCAACTAATAATCCTTACAGGTGTGGTTTGTTACTATACCAGAAAGAGAGTTAAGTGTTTGGCTGGGGCCCACAAATGAGTAATCATTAGGCATGGTGTCCTTAGGCTGGGGAGAAACTGCCAGGGATGGTTTTTTGAGGCTAGGGAAAAATGTGATCTTGGAATTGGGGTCCAAGTACAGGCATCCCAGCACCTCATCAGTACTATAAGAATAGAGATGACTGGCGTTCATCTTCAAAGGACACTAAAGTTAAAAACAGCCTCTCCTACCCCAAAGAATAATGTTAAATGATCACCTGCTCAAAATGAATTCATTAAAGAACTCAAAAAACTTCAAAAATCAAGTAAGAGAGATTAAAGAAAAAAATTTTTTTAAGTGAGAACTATCCAAGAAAAACTCCTCTCCTGTCCCTTTTTCTTCCCTTCCCTCCTTCCTCCCCACCTGTCTACATGCAGTGCTCTGCTCAAAGGAATGTAAATTTTGATGGCTGAAACATAGCAGGACATTTTGGGGTTTCCTAGCTCAATTCCTTACTTAAAGACCATACCCTAAACCCAATTAACTCAGGCTCTCACTGATTGGCCAATAACAGGTCTCAGCCCAAGCATCACTTAGTAGTCATTGTTTGGACCTTGATGGCACAGAATGAATGTAAATAGTTGTTTCTATTTTGGTTAGAAACTTCTGAGGGTCTTCCCCTCCCAGAATGAGTTTTTTTTTTTTTTTATTAAAGTCAACCAATCCTTGGTCCTCTCTTAAACAGCCTTAATCACTGAATGGACTTTACCTCAGTCAAAGTGAGAACTTAAAAAGACCTTTGCTTACAAAGGCCAAGGTCTCCCACTGCATCTTCTCCAGTGATCCTGATCTATATCTTGCCACTGAACCCAGAAGACTCTGGAGGAGAAAGTGAGTCTAGTGACCTTTCATAGCCTCCCTCCCTCACTTGTGTTATCTTTCTGATGTCATGGTCATCCTCAAGAACTAAAGACAAACAAGGTAAGCATCAAAGACTATTAAGGACTCAATAAGGACAAATTGCTTACTTTTTATATGTAAAAATGTAAATTGTATGCTAAAGACTGTCAGTAATAAGGTAGTTTGAAAGAAATCGTGGGGCAGAACTGAGTATGATGTGATTCTAAAAAGCAAAATAATGTAGGAAAAAGTGAAATGAGTAATTATCTCATACAAATGAGGTGAGAGAAAAAGAACAAAGGAATTGGATGGCAGAGGAGGTGAGTAGTTCTGGAACCCTCATTTGGAATGGATTAAAGAGGAAACAATACATACATATCTAGAAGAGTATAAAAATCTTCTAAATTCAGAAAGAAATATTAGGGTAAGGTGATATGGAAGGGGATAGGATAAGGGAAGGATAGGAACAGGATAAGGTGGGTATAGAAGGCTATCTGGATTAATGAGAATGAGATAGAAAGAACAACATACACACATATATGTATATGTATATCTATATACATATGTATGTGTGTGTATATATATATATATGATTATATAAATTCAGAAAGAAATAAGAGGGCAAGGGAATAGGGTAGAAAGAGAAGATAAGGGAGGAATTCTCGGAGGCTGGTAGGTTAAGGAATAGCAGAGCAAGATAGTGGTTAGAAGTAAAGTAGAGGAGTGAGGAGGGAAAGTAATAAGGTGAGAAGGATAGTGAAGAAAATAGGAAGTAGGTAAATTCAGTAGTATCAGACCTTAAACCATATTATAAGGAAATCTGTAATACGTATTATAACATATGTTATTATAAGCAGTGTAAAAGTGTAAAATGAAGTGTAAAATGGATAATTTTGATTATTTTAAATAAAAATTTTCCTATATAAATAAAACCCCTGTAGACAAGAATAGAAGGAATGAAGAAAATTGGGGCGGGGGGTGGGGGGTGACTCTCATAGACAATCTCCCAGGTAGAATGTGATTGGGTTTGCATTTGATTGTGGTGTAGGAAGTGATGAGCTGATGGATTTAGAAAAATATGGGAAGACTTGAACTTATGAAGGAAGATGCTATCCATCTTCAGAGAAAAAGATGACAAGTAGAAATAAGAATAATATGATCTTAACATATATGTGTTTGAGTATATGTGTATGTTTATGGATATCTATGTATATCTCTATCTATCTTTGTTTAATTGTAGCCTTTGGGCAGTTGGAGAGGTAAAAAAAAATAAGCAGAGGACAAAGGAAAACATACAAGGAAACAATGAAAAGATGGACAGCTTTGAAAATAATCTGTAGTATTTATTATATAGATTTTCTTGAAATGGAAATATATTGCTTTATATTGAATCCTCTCATATGTTCTGCTGTGAACATGACAATACTTTTTTCTTGTGTATTTAAGTTTAAAATAAATTTAAACTTATAAAAAAGAAAAATATCAGTGAGAGATAAAATGCTGTAATCAGTTAGCTGGGAAGAAAGCAAGAAATGTCAAACCTAAGGAAATATTTAAGAACAGAAACTATTAAAGATATGAGCTGACCAGAGTAGAAGAATCCCCAAAGTAGTTAAAACAAAAGTTGATGGAAGAAGAATGTGTAGGAGAAGCAAGAGCAGTAGTCTTTAGAAGTGAAAAGTCAAAACCACAGAGAACCTGGCAAAAGGATACATTAACCCAGGTCACCATGAAGACAAGTTGTCAAGTAACAATAGGTTACAATAGGCCCATCTATGGACTCTTTTTTTTTTTTTTTGACAGAACACTATCTCGTGGACTATCAAAGCAACTTTAAGGAGCTGTCATGTAGAAAACTTTTCTTGGTATGAGTTATTCTAGGCTTGGGAATAAGAAACAAATGGATTTATGAGAAAGGATGTGCTTTTATGGGATTAGTGGTTGAGGTATAATATGTGAGAATCATTCCCCAGTGACAATTTTATTTGTATATGTATATTTTACTTGTACAAGATCAAGGACCATAAAATGAAGAAGTATGTATGCATAGTCTTGGCATATGTCTATTAGAGAGTTGACTAGGTGTTTCAGGGAAATTTATGTCAAGATTTTGTGAGGATCATCCAGATGGATTGTAAATTATCTGTACAATTAATCTTATAGGAGATTAGATAACAGAACAAAAAAGAATAGAGAGGAATGATACCTCTCCCCCACCCCTTTTCTGTTCTCCCTTGGCTTTTCTTTTTCATCCTTTCTCTTTCCCATTTTCTCCTTTCCCCAGACACCAGAACAAATTTCCTGAGCTTTCTACTTATAGAACTAATATGTTCAGTTCTTGAGAATAGGAAGACATCAAAATCATGACCCTTACATTCAACAGAAAAGGAGATACACTTATGTGACAGGAAGCAAACACACCTCAAATATCAAACACACAAAAGCTGGTTTTGTTTGATTTCCAACCTAGTTCTGCAAGGGGTTCAGAGAGCACAGAGACTAATTGATGTTTCTCTGAACCAAATAGCTAAGCCTATGGACAGTTGCCCTTCCCAGATCATTGTGCCACATCCAGTCCTGTGATGCCATTGTGTGAGTGTCCTATGACAATAGTTGTACTGGGTCATAGCCTGGTTTTGATAGCAACAACCATTAATGCTTCTGAAGTCAAGATTTGTCTCAGATAACATTTTGACATTGATGTACAGATAAAGAATCACTTTAAAGAGCAGCCATTTTTTCCCCACTATTCATACTGACAAATGTAACATAGCCTATATCTTAACTTTAACAGTAGTACATGAGGAGAATTCTAAAAGCAGCCAAGTTAATTGTAAATTGTTCATCAGATGCCAAAATAAAAATATTAACAAAAATAAAATTTAATGTCAGAAATATTGTATAAATCATAAAATAGTAATTAAAATTTAAAAAAAAAGTTGTATTCTTAGTGCTATTTTTTACAATAGTAAAACAATTTCTCACGCACCTCTCCTGAGGTGATGGGTTCAACTGATCTATAACAGAGAACTTATATCTGATTAGAAAAGAAACACACCTTATATTCTATCATACTATACATCTTTTACATAGGTGTGGATTCAAAGAATCACAAGTTTTTACAACCTGAAGGGTCTCCAAAGGTTAATCAATCATAGCTAAGCAAGAGTTTCCCCTATAGTATCCATGATGAAGGATCAATCTAGCCAGATTTTTCTTAATGTCGGCTATGACTTGAGTTCTGTATTCCCCTTAGTGTCAAATCTCCTGGACTTTCACCCTAACTTGTTATGATGGTTACTGTTTCCCCTTAGATACTTAGGTCCTGATTAGAACATGCAATAGACCTTCTACTCCAGGCCAAAGTTCTATCCATTATTTTACATCATTCCAAAAATGATATGTCTCCATTTATTTATTTATACTATTTGTCCTATGATATTTTTTCTACTTCTTCCTCGATTATCTTAGACTTATACTTCTTCTTAAGTCAAATTCCATGTCCCATCTCATCTGGGAATTTTGCTTGTTACACCAATACGATTTTCTTTCTTAGATATGCCATAATATTTACTGTACTGCATTTTTTTTGAGGAAATCAGGGTTAAGTGACTTGCCCAGGGTCACACAGCTAGTGAGTATTTGAGGCCAGATTTGAACTCATATTCTCCTGGCTCTAAGACTAGTGCTCTATTCACTGCACCACCTAGCTGCCCCCTACTGCACTGCATTTAGTGAAAACAGTCCATGTTACCTTGGCCTGTTTGTTCTCTGCATACATGCCACTCCTTTCTATTGTGGCCCTATGATCCCTTGGATCAGTCTAATGTGACCCATGCTCTTAATAGACACTGCCCTATTGATAATACCTTTTTGATGTAGGCTCTAAAACCTCAATACAGGATTAGAGTCATTTTGACTTTTGTGTTAGTTAAATGACTTCATATCACCTCCATATTTTCTGTGTTAGCAAACTGATTTTGTAATATCTATTAATATTTGTGTGCCACCATACTAAGGCAATGAATCTTCAATTAACCTATAAGGTTAAAGACTGTCTCACTGAACTTATTAATTACCTAGTAGTATTCCTATATATTAACCTCTCAACAATTGTGCGCCATCTCCAAGGCATTCCTAGACTGTAAAGAGTTCCCTTATTTATGGGCTCAGAGATTTAGAGACAGAAAGGACCTAAAAATCCTCTCATCTAACACCCTCAGTTTTCAGATGTGGAAACTATGATTCAGAACTCTGATCTCTGATCCACACCAATAAACACCATAACTTTGCTTATTGAGTTATTTGTAACATTACTGAAATGATAACTATCTTCCACTGGCAAGTATACCTTGGCAAAGGTTTGTGTTTCCCTCTCATATTCCATCTCCCCATCTACATCAAAAGAACTCAGTTAATCAACACATCCTTCCTACTTGGATGGAGGGAGGGAGGTGAAGTTTACCTTCCCAGTATGCTCTCTAACAGTAATGAAGACACCTTCGGCGACACAATCCTGAGAAAGGGTGATGATTTTTCTATTAGGAGATAACCTGCCTGAGGGAGAAAGTCTGCCTTATCTGCTCCTAGCTCCTGCCAAGTCTTTTGTACTCATTAACTTGTTGTAAATTGGTAAATGAGTAAATGAGTTAATGAGACAACCATAACAAGGGGCTAACAACAGCTAGAAGGATATTTTTAGATGACAACAATGAGGAAAAGAGAATGTGGGGTGAGGGCAGGATAGAACAAGCAATGCGGAGTAGCAAGAGGGATTGAGGAAGAAAGCAGCTTTGTTGAGAAACAAATTCCAAACATCTTCTGCTAGAGGCCATATTATGAATTATTGAAATTGTGTATGTTTCTTAGACGTGGGTTGGTTTGTTATTTTTATTGAGTTTGGGTATAAATCTTATCAGTTTCCATTAACTTGTAAGAAAAATTAATCATTTTAGAGTTTTGAGAACCTGTTTTATATGATGCCTACCTTTGTGGTAGGGGAGAGGATGTGTTACAATATGGAATTTCTAAGAGCAACACGATAGATAAGTGAGTAGTTTCTGAAGTTTCAGCAGGCCTTCAGGATATGAGAGAATACCAGATGTAAAGAATGTCACAATATGAGTTACACTGTGTGGTATATAAGTTGGCAGGATTATCATATGTTTATTGAGTTATATTACTTAGTTGTTCTTTCGGGGATTTCCCCCCAGAAATGCTTTTGATTTAACGACAAAAGAGATTAATAAAATATTTTAAAAACAAAACAAAAAGACAGTTTTTATAGGCTGCATGAAATAAAGACCTATACCACACAGATTCAAGCTAAAGTTCTAAAATATTATAAGTCAACTAGACTTTACATGAACTTTTTAAACTTTATAAATATTATTTTATTTTATCCTTACAACAGCTTTGGGTGATGGAATATTATTGTGCCATAAAAATGATGAAATTAATTATCTTAGAAAATTATGGAAAATCTTGCATGAAATAATGAATAGCAAAATGAGCAGAACCAAGAGAATGTTGTATACATTAATACTAACATTGTTTTAAGAATGACTGTGAGCAAATAAGTAATTTTGACTACTATAAATAAGCAGACTTTTCAAAGAAATAGATCTATGTTAATATTTTGCAGATTGCTTTCTCATAAGCAATTATCTTAAGACTTCCTGTACTTACTTCCTTGGCTGCTTCAGTATACTTAGACATGAGGAACTCATAATAAAATGATGGTTTACACACAGCTGTTAAAGAAACCAAATATACCAAGAAACTGATGTTTTTGTGCTTCTCTGGGAATGTGTCTCTGGATAGGAACTGCATACTCAATGCATATTGAAACTGGTTTTTATTGGCCAAGAAAGTTTGATTCTTAATCAGAACAGACCTTTTCTTATACTCTGTGATCCAGGACAATTGACCCACTGTCATATTCGTACACAACACTCCATCTCCCATCTTCATACCTTTTTTACTAGCTGTTGCACATGACTGGAATTCACTTTCTTCTTATCTGTGTTACACAGTCCTCATCATTTAAATGGGACTTAGGCACTATCTTCCACAGAAAAGTTTTCCTGGTTCTTAAAATGCTACTGTCCTCCTAACCAAATTACCTTATATTTATTAAGTATATTAACCTTTATAGTTAACTATCCTGTAAATATTGTATATATTTGTACTTACTCATATAATATTTTGATATTGATCAGAACAGACACTGTCAAATTTCCTACATTCTTTCAAAGAATGTGTACACATATTTATAGCCTGGGCAACTCTTTCCAAATGCCTCTCTTAGATCTCAGGGCTTTCTTCCTCTAGGCAAAACTTGATGAAACATCTTTGATTCACAGAACCATAGATATAAAGTGGTTATTTTTTACATTGACTTCTTAATACTGCTGTTCACATTTTAGGTCTTGTAAGAGTGATACTTTTTTTTTTTGCCTATGGGATCATAGGATCAAGGGTTTAGAGCTAGAAGGGACTTTAGAAACCCTCAAATCCATACTTATTATTTTACTAATAAGTAAGCTGACACAGAGAAAGGTTGAGATACATAGTAAATGCCTGAATCAGGCTTTAAATTCAGATGTTTCTGACTGTAAGGCAGGTGCTCTGTCTACCATAAGAGGGGGAGAGGAAGAGTGTTGGCTAGAAAAAACTGTCATTTTATAAGAACTCTTTCATTTCAGTGCTGAAGTGGGCAAGTGGTCTGCCAACCTTTGTTTAACAATGTAAAAGTATGCCCTGGAAATACTTAACTGCTTCAATGATATATAGCTTGTTTTGTTTTGAAAAAGACTATATTATAAGTAGGCAAAACAGGTGAGTTTAACAGTTGATTAAGAAATTAAAGGTTCCCACTGTCATATATAATACACACATACACATATACATGTATCTATATCTACCTATTCATCTATCTGTCTGTCTGTCTATATATCTATCTATCAACCTATCTATCTATCTTTTGCCTGATAGTCATGTGCAGTGGCATACTGTACTTAGAAAACATATTTCAAATAATAAATCCAGATTCCATTAAATTTTAATAGGATTTCAGTACTTCAAAAAATTCATTTATATAGAAACTTCATGTAGTGATTCATATCCTTACTTGTCCAAACCCACATGAAACTGAATAATGGAGTCCTGGGGTCAAGTTTCTGGAAGGAAGCAACCTCAATCTTAGCTAGTTTATTCCTTGAATGCTATAAAGTTTTATACTTACTAAACATTTATTATATGCCTGGTACTATGCTAGGCATAGTACCATATATACAAAACTAAGTGGGCAAATAAGAAATAGTCCTTGCCTTTAAGGAGCTTAATTCTATTTAGGCATGATAGAACATGTCAATAGGTAAGAAAAATATACATATACATAT
Source organism: Pseudochirops corinnae (assembly GCA_028646515.1). Classification (NCBI taxonomy): domain Eukaryota; kingdom Metazoa; phylum Chordata; class Mammalia; order Diprotodontia; family Pseudocheiridae; genus Pseudochirops; species Pseudochirops corinnae. The sequence continues at coordinate 27,767 of JAQQSV010001970.1, forward strand.
ACATACATATACACACATATGAATATATAATTTATGTATATGTGTGTATGTATACATACACAATCACATAATACATATGTGTGGATGCCTATAAAACACAAAGAACTATATTATGCAATTGGAGTGAGAGATGAGAGTACTTCATGGATATGTCAAGGAAATAATATCAGCAAAGGCATGTAGACAGGAGATGAATTGTGGTCTTAAGGCCAGTAAACCAGTTTGGTTAGAAGAGTTATATGTAATCAGTCTGAAAAGGTGGTCTAGAAATAGATATTAAAAGACTTAAATGTCAAAGACATTTGCATTTTATCCTAGAGTCTGAAGAGTCTGTAGGATATCCTTTAAGTTTCTTGAGCAAAGGAGCAATGTGGTCAGATCTGTAATTTGGGATGTCAGCTTAGTAGTTATGTGAAGGTTGGACTGGACAAGGTAAAAATTAGATATAGGGAGACCAGTTAGGAACCTATAGCAAAAATCTGTTCAAGAGGTGATGAGAATCTGAAATAGAGAGTGAGTACCCAGAAGAGGACATATGCAAGAGATGATGAGAAGGCAGAATTGCCATGGATTGATAAATGGGGTATGTGTGTGTAAGTGTGTGCATGTGTGTGTGTAGTAGGACAGAAATTTAAAGTTGACTGTGACTTCATAGTTGCAAAACTGGGAAAATAAAAGAATATTGACACACTCCAGTGGTTCTCAACCTGTGCGACCCCTTTGGGGTCGAATGACCCTTTCACAGGGGTCACAGGGGTTGCCTAAAACCACTGGAAAACACTTATTTCTGATGGTCTTAGGAACCTCCTCTATCCATCTCCAGGTGGGTCCATCCACATGCAGACACACCCACATAGACTATTAAAGGATCATGGCATTAGGAAGGTTGAGAACCACTGCACTAGACAGAAGGAAGGAAGTTTGGTTGGGTTTAGGGGAAATGATTATTGTTGTTGTTCAGTCTCAACTCTCCATTACTCCATTTGAAGTTTTCTTGGCAGAGATATCGTATTAGTTTGCCATTTCTTTCTCCAGCCCATTTTACAAATGAGGAACTGAGGCAAACAGGTTTAAGTAATTTGCCTGGGGTCACACAGCTAGTAAGTGTCTGAGGCCAGATTTGAACTCTGGAAGATTAGTCTTCCTAACATCAGGCTTGGCACTCTATCCACTGTGTCATATAACCATCTGGATATGTTGAATTTGATATGCCTACAAGACATATGGTTGGAGATACATAGAAGGCATTTGGGATTGAGGAGCTAGGGTCCAATAGAGAGCTGAAGACTGGATACATAGGTTTAGAAGTCATCTGTATAAAGATAATATATAAAACCAAGGGGATTTATGAGATTAACAGGGAAGAAAGTGTAAAGAGATGAAGCAAAGAGGATCCAGGTAAAAGCCCTGTGGGAAACATTAACATATAGGTACAGAGTGTGAATGGTGACCCTGTGAAGAAGACTGAGGAAAAAGAGATCCATGATAGAATACTGCCATGAAAATCTAGGGTGAAAGAATTCCCAAAAATGAGTGGTCAACAGGGGTCAAACTGCAGAGATATCAAGAAAATTGAGGGATGAGGGAAAAATGCATTAGGTAATTAAAATATCACTGGACACTTTGGAGAAAGCAGTGTTAGCCATGTGGTGGGGTCAGAAGTCAAATTTGGGGATGGGGGAGAGAAGTGAAAGGGAAGTAAGCAACTGGAGTAAGTGAGTACTAGTAGATTTTTCTAGGAAATTGAATGTTAATAATGGTGTGAAGAGATGATAGGATAAAGTGAAGGTTTTGTTTTTCTTTTTTTTCCTTTGAAGATAGGGAGATCTGGGAATGTTTGCAGGCAGTTAAGGAAATAGCCAGAGGATAAATGAGAGGTTGAAAATTAGGGAGAGAAAAGAGATCATCAGCCAAGCAGGTTCCTGGAGAAGAAGCAGAGAGATACTTCAGAAACACAAGTAAAGGAATTGGTATTAGCAAGGAGAAGGCCTACATGACTCTTTGAGACTGGAGTTCAGAAAGGTGGAAGAGTATCATATGTATTTTGAATGCAGAAAATTTGGAACAGACACTTGAGCAGGGAAATAAAGATTAAATCAGGGAAGAATAAAATGATTAGTATAAAGTGAAGAGGCACTAGTTGGGAATGAACACCATAAATTTTTACCAGTGTAAATGACTGGTCAAACTGTCCTTCAGTATCACGACTTTATAAGGAGTTTAATTGTTTATATTATCCCTTCCTAGCCTGGTGCTGAAGAACAGTTTGGTCAGCCAGTGACACTGGATGTAAGACAAGGATTTTTGTCATGTGTGTATGTATGGATGTCTTACTTCCTTTCCTGTAGCTGCTTTAGAAGAAAACAAAGATGGTGCTTCAGTTAGTATAAGGAGGAAAAGAAATGACTTCCAGTGTTTTACTGAAAATATTGGAAGAAAAGAAGATACCATGTCATCAAGAGTTCTGCTTAGCTTCTTACTCCCCATCTTGTAATTTGGGGGATTGTAATGCCATGCATGAGCAGCTTTCCAAAAGAATGATACTGTGAACAACTTTTAATGTTCTGATTACACAATATGGTGAACACTCTATTTATTCTATAACAAATCAAAGCAAAACATTCTCAGAAAATCAAGGTACAGTATTCACAAGATTATAATTTATCACAGCAAATCACAACACAGTATTCACAACAGCTTATCATTAAAATGGCCACAGTTTTCACCAAAGTGGTCACAATATTTAGAGCAGAGAACAATCATCTGGTATCCCTCAGGAGGTTTGACTCCTTAACTCAGTCATTCAGTCATCTCAGAGTACAATAGTCAGTCTTCCACTGGTGGGTCAACTAGGTTAACTCAATCAGTCACTTACTTAGCAATCAGTTACTAAGTATTCTTAATCACAAAATACAGTCATTAGAAAATTCACAACCCCCCAATCCCTAGGTAAACCATGTTATCATCACAGCATTCAATACCCAAGGAGAGGTCTTTTTCTTCTTGTTGACCTAAGGCAAGTTCTCAGCAGTTTCTGTTTCTCGGGAGACAAAGCTTAACAAAACCACAACATATGTTGCCAGTGTCCTCATCAATTCTCTCCCTGCCTGCAGAACAGTCCCAGGACTCCTGGAAACATCAGCAAGACTTTTCCCAGGATTTCTGTAAACATACAACAAGAAAATCCTTCTTCAGGGCTTCTGAGCCAACAGCAACATTCCAGGACCTCTGCAACAAAAGCACTGACCTTCACCAGTAGACAAATCTGGAAAAACAACATCAAAACAGACAGACAGAATACCAGGACCACAGCCATGCCTCCTTAGTCCTGCAGCAGTTTGGCTGCCCTAGGACCCAGAAGAAATCTCAGCTGGCTCCTGGAATCAAAATCACTCCTCCCAGGTTTTCAAAATCAAAACCATTTTCTCCAGCCAGGGGAGTGGGGGAGGGGTGGGGAGATTTTCTCTTCAGCCTTCCTGGTGGCAGCAACTTTAGTCTTCATGATTCTTGTTCAAAGAGAATTCTGACTCACTTCTCAGTCAAGCAGTAGCAGCGTAGCTTCCAGAAGCTGCTGAGAGAAATTCTTTCTCTCTCTCCCCAGCAGAACCAATTCTGCAACCAGGTTCTGGTCTCAAGAAATTCTGGCTGTGACTCTCTGGGGCTTTTCTTATATACACATAGCATTGGCTTCCTGTTTCAGCCAAATCCTTCCTGTTATGTCAGCAACAGGAGACAAGAGTTCACACCTTCTATTTCTTTCACAGAGCTTTGATTAGTTACTAAGGGCTAAGTACCTGCTTACTTGACAGAAAAAAAAAGGGATCTTCAAATTTAAATTAATTACCATTACAGGGATCGATGTTGGGGTTAGATGTTGCATAAAGAAAAAGGATGAAGAGAGTGTTTTTCTTTAGGGGCCAGATGTCTCTAAATAGGAAAATGTTGCCATCTGCCTTAGAGTAACTATGTCCCCACTCCTAGAAGTTTTTTTTTTAATAGTTTTATTTGCTGCTTCTGTTTTTATGTCATTTCCTGGTAAATGTTCCCTTTCCTCCCATTTTGTAACATTGAAAAATGGTTAGCCACACCAAAAAGCAAAAATCACATCTGACAGTTGCATGCCACATTTCACTCCCTTCAATAAAATTTTAACAAAGGTATTTTTAGATGTCAATCAAATGCCTGACTTGATGTGATTATCCACGACAGTCATGGGGAAATAGGTCTTTCTGCTTGTTCTTGCCCTCCAAAGTCAATCTTCTTTACCAGTTTGGATTACTCTCACCATCCACCTCCTGGGCTTCTAATGATGAGCTGGTGAACACAGCAGGAGGAAATCTCTCAAACATGCTGATTTAATGCATTCTAAAGTCATATTACCCAAGCCTGATTGGTCCTTCAATGTAATAAGATAACTCTTCTGTGACTCCTTAATTGATTTCCTTTCTTACTCTCCTAGAAAGTATTTAAAACCTGTTGTTTTGTCCGGCATATCTCCCTCCATCCTCTCTCTCATATATGAGAATCTTTACTAAGAAAATTACAGCTATTCAACATGAGCTACCACTTCTCCAATTCTCTTCATCTCAAAGCCCTTTGACATCATCATCTCCCATTGTCTCCCCTCTTCCCCCAGTCTCTGAGAAAGAGAAGGTGCTCTCTTTGCTGAGGCCAGTCCCTCTATATGTACAAGTAATCAATCCCCCCTTATTTTCTACTCCAATCAATTGCTCCCTCAATCTTTTCCTCTTTATGAAATCTTTAAGCTTCCTCTGTAACTGGTTTGTTTCCTACAAAATATGCCTAGTTCTCCCATTATATGTGTGTGTGTGTGTGTGTGTGTGTGTATGAACCTTCCTCCCCTAGACCTTACCACTCCTCAAGGTATCATCCTAAATCTCTCCTCCCTTTCTCAACCCAATTCCTTGAAAATGCTTTTTGCCTTCATTTCTTTTCCAGACTACTCAACTCTTTACAATCTGGCCTTTGAGCTCATCTCTCAACTGAAACTGATTTTTCTCAAATTACCGGTGATTTCTTAATTGTCAAATTTGATAGTTATTTTTTGGTCCTAAACTCTCAACTTATTTGCTGCATTTACTATTATTAATACTGTCACCTGTATGCACACAGCTACCACGTTAGTTCAGGTCCTTCTTACTTCTCACCTCAGGATGTTAAAAGGATTTGGGGAAGATTAGTACCAAAACTGAGAGAACTTGCCAAGCCCTTTCAATCATTTACTCCTGAACACTTCTGTGTCTTCTGAGCTTCTCATCACAAAGACTGTCATCTGCCTAACTAACTACACCAAAATATTATAAATGCCTCCTCAAAACAAAAACTGCCATTTAGTAAACTATTGTGCAGCCTTTATACTTAAAGAGGATCAAAAAGACATCATGGTGTTGGAGTCAGTGAGTTTGACTTTGGCTAATCAGACTAATACAAGCTAAGAAAACTCTACCACAGGTCAGCTACAAGTAATCCATTTGGACATTTGAGATGAACATGTTTCTAACTCTTCACATCTCACATTTCCTTCCATTTTCTCCACTCTAATTCTGAGGGAATTATTCTCTTCAGAAAGCTTTTGAGATTCTTTTTCCATCTGGCAAATTCAACTTTTTAAGGCATTCTTCTCCTTATTGGCTTTTTGGGCCTCTTTTGCCTTTTGAATTAGTCTATTTTTTAAGGTTTTATTTCCTTCAGTCAGGTTGTTGACTCTCTTTTCATGATTTTCTTGCATCATTCTCATTTCTCTCCCCTATTTTTCTTCCACTTCTCTTATTTGGTTTTCAAAATCCTTCTTAAGCTCTTCTGTGGCTTGTAATCAGTCTACATTTTTCTTGGAAGCTTTTGGTGTGGGAGTTCTGACTGTGTTGTCTTCCTCCCATTCCATGCTTTGATCCTTTGTGTCCCCCAAAAAGGCATCTAAAGTTGGATTGCTGAGCTTTCTCTGCTTCCATTGCCTGCTCATGTTGCCAGTCAGTTACTTGACTTTTGTTCTCAGTAGGACTCTGCTTTTAGAGGGGAGTGCTCTGTTCCAAATCACTAGAGTTTCACAACTGCTGGAGCTATTAGGAGGCCATGCCATATCTGCAGCCCCCACCAGCTTTGGCTCACTGGAAACACACCTCAGGACCACCACTCAAGACCACGATCCAATCCAGGCAGCTCACAACAAGAGCACTTAGCCTCTGAATGATGACTTGGACCCCTGCAATCTGCAGGTTGAGAGCTCTGAAGCAGCCGTGTGGAGGTGGCTGCAGGGCCACGGCTTCAGACTGCTTCTAGCTCTGGAGGCAGGGGCCTGACCCTTTCCCTGAAATTTAGTTGAGTTCCACTGACCTTTTCTCTTTGTCCTTGGCTCTTATGGGTTGGTAATTCTGGAAACCACCATAGCTGCTGGTGATTCTCTCTCCTGAAAGCTCCAGCCTAGAGCTTCTCCTGGATGGCCTGGGGCTAAAACCGTGTGAGGCTGGGCTCTGCTCTCAGTGCGCTGCAATGAACCCCTTTCCATATGTCTGCCGGGCTGCCTTCAGTGGGTGCCTTACTTCTCTGTCATTTTATGAGCCCTGGAACTCTAAAATTTGTTTAGAGTCACATTTTATAGGTATTTGTAGTGGTTATGGTGGGAGCCATGGAGTTCTCCTGCATCTACGCTGCCTTCTTGACCTGAAGTCTTCATCTTTGTGGATAACATATTTATGCTTTCTCTTTCAGTTGAGTTTGCATCTTGTTACCTCTTATCTTGTCTTCAGCTACCATCTCCTCTTTGAAATAGGCATAGGCTGAAAATTCAGTTGAGAATATTTGATGCCATAATTTATTTTTCCCCTTTGTTTGTTTTCATTCCCCACTCTTCTCCCAGAACTAAAATTTTATCAGTAGTAAAAATTCCATACACCAATGCAGATTTGGAACTCTTCTATAATATACATTCTTGGAAAATTGCCTGGGGGCAATGAGAGGTCTTCAATTTATTAACATTTATTAAATAAGTAGTTCTGACACCGAGCTATTTACTACAAATACAAAGACGTCCCTGCCTTCAAGCAGCCAACTAGCTACGTAAGTGACTTGCCAATGGTGATACATGTAGTGCATGTCAGAGGCAAGACTAAAATTTGGTTTCTCCTGATTGTAAGTCTGTCTCTCTATTTGTCATATTACACAACCTTTCATCATGTGTGAAATTGTGTTTATAATCCCAACACTCCCTAGCATAAAGAATTATTGGAAGGCATGTATGCTCTAAATCTTTCTAAGTTTTAGAGATTGGAGATATCAGTGTGGGAGAAATGCTTCTAAGTCAAGACAATAAGCATTTATTGAGGGCTTTCTATGTTCCAGAATTGGGGCAGATAGATGACATAGTGGATAGAGTTCTGGCCCTGGAGTCAGGAAGACTTATCTTCCTGAGTTCAAATCTGGCCTTTGACAGTTACTTGCTGTGTAAACCTTGGACAAGTCATTTGACTCTGTTCACCTCAGTTTTCTTATCTATAAAATAAACTAGAGAAAGAAATGGCAAACCAGTCCAATATCTTTGCAAAGAAAACCCCAAATGGGCGTTTACAACAATGTGTAAGGAACTATACTTAATGCTAGAGATGCAAAGGAAGTCAAAAGAGAGTCTCTGCTCTCAAAAAGTGTGTATTTTAACAGGGGAGACAAAATGCAAACAACTATGAAGAAGATATATGGATAGACATAATACGTGTGACATATATTGCATATGCATAAAGATATATGTATGGGTATCTGCAGGATCAATTAGGGATAAATCAATGGACCTACTCAATGTTCTTCCTCATTTCTTTTTCTCCATTTTCTTTTGAAGAGATATTCAAAATAACAGAGTAACAGGGTGGTAAGAAATGGGGTAAGAAGTAAAGGGAGTATATATAGAAATGAAGAAACCGTTATTGGTAGCTTTGGCAATGATTGTCATGTCCTTACCCAGATGGTTGGATGATGAGCATTCCTGAACTCCAGCTCTCTGGGGAAGTTCCTGAGAGCTCCTGAGGGCAACCTCTCTTAACATCCCTAGTCATTAAGACTTAATGATAGTAGCAAAAATAGTGAACCATGTGCTTCTTGTATTTTCTATACTATAGCAGCATCATGGGCAATGTCCAAGAAACAAAATTATACCCTCAGTAAGACTATAACCATGCACAGTGATTAGTAAAATTGCAGCTGTAGTAGCTAGTTATTACAACCATCCTAGTACCCTGTAATATTGTATTCACTTCTAGTTGCCTTCAGAACAATATTTGATTGACCTAATTCTTCAGCCTGTGTTGTTGTTCACTTGTGTCAGTCATGTCCGACTCTTCATGACCCCATTTGTGGTTTTCCTGGCAAAGATACTGGAGTGGTTAGCCATTTTCTTTTGCAATTCATTTTATAGGTAAAGAATCTGGGGCAAATAGGGTTAAGAGACTTGTTCAGGGTCACACAACTACTAAGTATCTGAGGCCAGATTTGAACTCAGGAAGATGAATCTTCCTGATTCTAAGCCCAGCACTCTATCTACTGTACCAACTAGCTACCCTCTTTTGTCTATACCTATATCAATATCTGTATCTGTATAAATGAACATATTTCTTAATTGTATATATGACTGTGTTACTAGTACATGGATTTATCTGTATAAAAATGATCAGCTTGAGTTTAGCTTTTAAAAAGTAAGTCCCCAAATTGTAATATACATATAATCTATTAATATTTGATCTGAATGTTTAGTAAAAAATATTTATTAGCTGGCTATCACAGGTTACAAAAATATTTACTATATTAGAAACATGTATTGTATGTATCTTTATGTAGAATATGTGGTGTAGTGTATATAGCAAAGGACTTGGAGTCAGGAAGCCTGAGTACACATCCTGCCTCAGAAACCTGCATCCCCCTGCACAAGCTACAGGAATTCTCTCATCCTCCATTTCTAGATATCTAAAATGGGGATAATAAGAACACTCCCTTCACAGAGTTATGGTCTGGATCCAATGAGATAAATAAGTGAAGGACTTTGTAAACCTTAAAGAACTAGATAAATTCTAGTTGAGCATCTATTATCTCATTTGAGTCTTAAAACAATACTGGTATTCATCTCGGTTTTATTAATAAAATTTAGTGTGATCAAATGAGTTTTCTACTTTTATATAGCATGTACAAGAGGTAAGGAATCAATTAAGGTCTTTTGGTCTCTGAGGGAAGCATGCTATTCATCATACTATTCAATGATTACACTGATTTCATACCTTAAATGTTTTTCTTCTAAAAGACTAATAATAATACTGGTAGTGATAATAGCAGAAGTGGAAAACTTCAAGAGATGGTACTTAAGGATATCTCCTAAAAATTTGATAAAGAAAAGATATGTCTGGTACTGAAAGGTTGGATCACCTCAGTCTTTGTCAGAATGCTTGGAGTAGTGGTATTGATTCATTCCAGGGAAAAGGGAACGGTACAGAAAGCACTATCAGTGATGTAATCATCAGAGAATTTTTAACACAAATTCATTACTACCCATCTTTTTGATATGATATTTGCTTCAGATTAGAACCCAAACGGTTAGAGCTATGAGGCAGTATAGTAGAGTGTTGAGAGCTACATTTAGAACAAGAATATCTAGGTTCAGGTAAAACACCTGACATGTACTAGTTGAATGACCCTGGCCAAGTCTCAGGAAATGACTCTTATATTAGCCTTGGCCAGTCTAATTTGGTACAAAGAACTTTATCTTCTGGAAGTTCCCTATACCAGAGAAACCAAAGGTCTAATGCCTATGCCCTACCATTGATACACCTGCAAACACAGGCAAAGATGTTTTATGATATGTAAACTCCATAGACAGACTGTTCTTTGCAAACAGACTTGCTTCTTCTGTCCCTTCTCCAAATCCAAAACCCCAGAATGTTAGCTTTGAATAACATGAAGCCTCTATTACTTTAGACATCTATGTGCTGGCTGTAAGTAACTCCAGTTTAATGCTCAGTTCTATCGTTCTATTTCTCCTCCTAAACAACACAGTTGACGTACCATTCTTCCTCTGACCACACAAGTTAAGTACATCCACCATCGTTATCATCCTGTTTTCAATATTCCTGAATGAAAGCTATGTCAACAGAACAAAGAGCTTGACAACAAAATATCATTTTGGGGAACAATCAAGAAATAAGAACAATAAAGCAAATTAGCAAATGTAATTTTTTCATAATTCTAATCCCATCAATGGCATTAGGCCATCATGTCAATGATAAGGAAGGGGCTGGCACAGTATTGATGCCTGATCAGATCACAACTGAGATAATATAGTCAATTCTGAGTGCAAAATTTTTGGAGGATGAAAACAAACGAGAGTTTGTTGTAAAGAAGATAATCAGCTTGGAGAGAGGTCTGAAGCCAATCCACAGGAGGTTCATTTAAAGGAACTCAGAAAAGAGAAATTCATAGAATTAAGAAAGGTAGTGAGAAGTGTGGAGAGTATGTGGTTGAGAAAGTGAGATAACAGCTGTCTTCAAATATGTTAAAGATTATTTTGTTCGAGAGGGATTAGATTTTGCCACAGAGACTAAAAGTAAAAATAATAGATGATACTTGTAAGAGTCAGAGGTGAGCCAGAAGTAAGAAAGAGCTTCCTAACATTTCAATAATAAAATGGACTACCTCAGGTGGTTTTGAATACTCTTTACAAGAGATCTTTAAGCAAAGGCTGAATTTATATTTGTCAAGGACATTGTAAAAGGAATTTCTTTTCCAGTGTGGATGGACTAGGATAAAATTATTTCCAGCTCTTAATTTCAGTGACTCAACAATTCAGAAAAACATGTTTCTCCAACTCAATCCACCAACATCACTTGACTATGACCCCAGGGGGAAACAAAAAACATGACATCTGATAGAGATTAAGAGATCTGTACTGGGAGTCAAGATGGCAGAATAGAGAAAGTTCTCATCTGAACTCTTCCAACATTCCCCTTAAAAAAAACACAAAACAAACAAAAAAACCCACAGAATTTTAAATGCCTTAAATTGAACTCTGGAGTGGTCAAGCCAAAAAAGGTTAGAATGAGACATTCTTCCAGTCCAAGACAACATAGGAGGTCAGAAAGAGAACTGTGGCACTTGTGTAGAGGCTGGGATAGAGCTGTATGAATGAAACACCAGTGGTGGTACTAGATGGTGGTAACAGAAGCAGCACCAGTTTTGGGAACTCTAAACTCTAAAGGTGGTAAAGGGACTTGGCAACTGATCAGAAAGAGATCATAGGGGAACCCTGTGATAGAACTAGATGTGGAAACAGATGCTGTTTAGAAAATCCATTGTTTATAGCCAATTCTGGGTCTTTGTTGAATGGCAGAGAGGAGCACTTTCAGTCAAGAGCGAGAGAAAATCCAGAAGGGTAATGTTATTTTTGGTCACAACTGTATCATTTCCAGACCCAAGGGCAAACAAGGAACAGTATTGATTGCAATCCCAAAGGATCAAAGGCCATTTTGAAGTAGGGATCAGAGTCCAGATCAAAAACTCAGTGACCACACCTATTTCCAGATCACATTGACTTGGAATCACTTAAAATTTCTGAACCCAAACTTCAAATCTTTGTAATATATTTTGAAATCTATACTGGTATGCTTCCTTCCTTAACATTTTTTCTTTGATTCCCTTGATAGTCTTGTCTTTTGTATTTCCAGATGAATTTTGTCATTTTCTAGCTCTGTTAGAAATAAACAAAAACTTTGGTGGTTTGATTTGTATAAGACTTTGGTGAAATGGATATTTTTATTCTTTTAGCTCAGCCTACCCATGAACAATAAATATTTCTCCCACTGATTATTTCTTTTTTTATCTGTGTGAAAAGCATTTTGTGATTCTGTTCTTATAGAACCTGGGTTTGCTTGGCAAGAAGACTTGTAAGTATATTATATTGTCTAAAGTGATTTAAAATGGGATTTCTCTTATTACTGGGTTTTGTTGGTAGTATATAGAAATGCTAATGATTTCTATGGATTGTTTTTATATCTTGAAATTTTGCTAAAGTTGTTCATAGTTTCAACTTGTTTTTAGTTGATTCTCTAGGATTCTCCAAGTATACCAGCATATGATCTGCAAAGAGTAATAGTTTTGTCTCCCCATTATATATTTTTAATCTTTCAACTTCTTTTTCCTGTCTTATTGCTATAGATAGCCTTTCTAGCACAAAATTGAGTAACAATAGTGATAATGGACATCCTTGCTTCACCCCTAATCTTACTGGGAATATTTCAAATTGTCTCTATTAGAGATAATGCTTCCTCTTGATTTTAGCATTTTCAGGAACTATCCCTTGATTCCAATATTCTCTAGTGTTTTTAATAGGAATGGGTATTGTATTTTCTCAAAGGCTTTTTCTGAATCTATTGATATAGTAATGTTTTTTTTATTGATATGGTTAATGATGCTAATAGTTTTCTTAATATGCATTCCTGGCATAAATTTCACCTGTTTTTTTATTTATGATTTTTTTGAAATATTGTTGTAATTTCCTTTTTAGTAATTTATCAAAAAAATTTTTGCAGTGATATTTATTTAGGAGATTGATCCATAGTTTTGCTTTTCTCTTTTTGCTTGGCTTAGAGAGCAAATTTCATACCTGTTTTAGGTATTAAAAACATATTTGTGTCATAAAAGGGAATGGTAGAATTCCTTTATTTTTTATTTAAATACCTAATATATTATTTGGATTAAGTGTTCCTTAAATGTTTGGCAAAATTCATTTGAGAATCTGTCTGGACCTGGGAATATTTTTAGAGACCTCAATGATGGCTTATTCAATTTCTTTTTCTTAGATTATATAATTTAAATATTTGATTTCAAATTCTGTTCATCTGCTCAACATCAGTTTTTATATATTCATCTATTTCACTTGGATTCTAAGTTTTTCAATATAATTTTGCAAAACATCTGCTAATAATTGCTTTAATTTCATCTCCTTTGGTGGTGTATTAATCATTTTAAGTTTTGATATTAGTAATTTGGTTTTGTATTTTAAAAAGATAAATTAACCAATAGTTTGTCTATTTTACTATTTTTTAAATAAAATCAGATCCTAGTTTAATTATTAGTTCTTTTTTTTTTACTTTCAATTTTATTAATTTCTCCTTTGACATTCATGATGTCCATTTTGGTGTTTAATTGGGGATTTTATATTTGTTCCTTTTCTGTTAATTTTTAGTTGCATTCTCAACTCATTGATCTACTCATTTTATCTTTTATCAATGTACATGTTTATTGTTGTATGGGGGGCATCCCACAAACTTTGTTATATTATCTGATATAAAATATATTTGTTGTCTTTAATGAAATTAAATATCATTTCTATGATTTCTTTTTTGACCTAATCATTATTCAGGATTAGATTATTTAGTTTCCAATGACCTTTTAATCTATTCTTCCAGAGACCTTAAATGTAATTTTATTCATTATGGTTTCAAAAATATATTTAATCTTTTGCTTTTCTGCATTTGGTTGTGAGGTTTTTGTTTCCTGTTACAAGATTAGTTTTTGTGGAAGTGCCATATGCAGCTAACAATACTCCTTTCTATTTTCATTCAATTTTCTCCTGGGTTGTATCATGTCTAAGTATTCTAACAACCTTCTACTCTTCTAACATGGAAGCTCCTAAAGCTTATGTGATTCTGGTTCCATGGTATTTGAACGGTTACTTTCTTATACTTGAAGTGTTTTCTCATTGATATGGGAACTCTGGAATCTGGAAATAGTCTTAAGAATTTTCATTTTGGGATCTCTTGGGGGGGGGGG
>JAQQSV010001971.1:6218-20589 GCA_028646515.1 Pseudochirops corinnae
TTTCAAGTAGTCCAGTAATTCTTAAATTCTTTTTCCTTGATCTATTTTCAAGGGCAGGTGATACCTTAGATTTTATTTATTTTTTAGCCTTTTTCCTTTGTTTTCATATTTTTTATTTTATCATGATTTGGTTCATTTCCATTTTCAAGGAGTCTGTTGTTTGAGCAATTTTTAATTTCTCTTCTGAAGCTTTAATTTCCCCCCAGTTCTTTCCTCTGCTGATTATTTCATTATTGCTATTTTTAAATACTTGTTTTGCTGCTTTTAGGAATTTTAACTGAATTTTGTGGCTAATTCTTTCTCTGAGGTTTTTCTTAAAAATGTTTTGGAATTACTCTCATGAGTCTGTCTTGAGGTAAACAGAACACATGAAAATAAAGGTAACTTCCAAGACTTTTCTACTATTGTATTTTATGGAAATATTTGTTTTATCTGGTCTACTTTTTCTCCAGCCAAAAAACTACATGCCCTTGACACATCCTTTCCTCCTAGGTTATGCCTATTCTTTTCAACCTGGCCCTTTCTCTGGAGCCCTTCTCTTCTTCAAATGATATCTGGAATTTCATCTTAGAGTTTACTAACTTCCAACTTCCTTAATGATTATTATTTTTTCCCTATCACCTCAGGAGAGTGACAACTATCAGATCTATCTCTGAAAACCCATACTTCCGTGTAAAACACCTGAACTAATGATCCAAAACTGTCCTGACACCATAGCTTCCAGAGCTGCCTTGAGTTGGGACTAATTCAGATGCCCCAATGAGAGCTTGCTATAGCCATAAGACAAGTTCTAGGTTCAATCTCTCATATGATCATCATTGACTTTCTCTAATTATAACTGAGGGTAGTAAGGAAAATAAATATTCTTTGAAGTCAGGTGCATAAACTGCTGCCATAGTTTATCCTTGTTCATGAAAATTAAGAATGGTATGGTTTTTTTTTACCTTAGGCTACTAATTAATATTCAGGAAAATAAAACATGTTAGCATGTAAAATAGTTCATGGGATATATAGTAATGTATTGAGGCAAATATAGACCTAATTCAATGAATGAAAAATAAAGCAATCTTACATTTGTGTGATATGCATAGGCTATGAGACTTCACCTCAATTTTAATTATTGACAAAATGCTACTTCACATAATTAGAAATTATTTGTGAACTGCTAGAACAGGAAGCAGTGGTCAGAACAATCTAGCATGAATTCATAAAAAATAGGTCAGACTAAATCTTTTAACAGGATTACTAGGCTATAAATATAGTCAGTGTAGATTTTAGCAAAACATTTGACAGTGTCACATACCATTCTTGAGGAAGTGATGGAGAGATGTAGGCTAGGTGATGGCATATGTATTTAAACAGAATCCACACTGGTTGAATGACTAGGAACAAGGAACAGTAAATAAATAACAATTCAATCTCAGGTCTGAAGGAGGTCTCCAGTGGAGTGTCACAGAAATAAACAATTTAGACACAGAAATAAATAAAGCCTAACAGGCTTAAAATACTTACAGATGGCACATGAAGCTAGGGGATATGATTAATATATTAAATACAATAATGAGCATCAAAAATATTTTCATTATGTAGAATGTTGGGTGGAATTGAGTAACATTTAATATGAATAGACACTGAATTGTAGAAGTATAAGATGAAGCAGATATGGCTAAACCACATTTCATCTGAACTAGAAGTTTTAGAGGATCAGAGGATCCATATTATTAAAGCATACAATGGCACCCAAAAAAGCTAATTTAATATTAGGCCACATTGAGAAGATGAGAGACAAAATAGTACTGCTACACTCTGCTCTGGTCATGGAATATTGTAATCAGTTCTGTATAAATGACTCTTGATTTATCTTCAGCCATTGACATCATCAAAAACCAAGTTCTCCTTGTTATCTTTTTCTCTCTAGGTTTTCATGATACTTCTCTTCTGATTCTTTATCTGTCTGATCAGTCTTCATTATTCTTTAATGAATATTCATCTAAATCAAACTTGTTAATGTTTGGTGTCCCTCAGGGCTCCATCCTTAGGTCACCTTCTGTATTATTTCACTTGATGATCTCATAAACTCTTATTAATTGAATTATCTTTATGCTGACCATTCTCAAATGTACTTATCCTCAGACCTAAGCTGTCTGCTGACTTCAATTCTCACATCTCCAACTATCAGACATCTCAAACTGAATATCCTATAGACATGTTAAATTCAGTCCAACCCCACCCTTACTTAATAAACTCCAGTGGCTCCGTATTACCTCCCGGATCAAATAGAAAGTCATCTGTCACTCAAAGACTGTTATAACCTGCCCCCCCACACACACACACACCTTTCCATTCTTCTTACTGTCCATCTTCTGACACTGAGCAACAGAAAATACTGTTGTATTTCATGGAAATATTTGTTCTATCTGGTCTACTTTTTCTCCAGCCAAAAAACTTCATGCCTTTGACACATCCTTTCCTCCTATCTTATGCCTATTCTTTTCAACCTGGCCCTTTCTGGAGCCCTTCTCTTCTTCAAATGATATCTGAAATCTCATCTTAGAGTTTACTAACTTCCAGCATAATGATCAGCAGAATGAGCATCAAAAATATTTACATATGTAGAATGTTGGGTGGAATAGACATTGAATTGTAGAAGTATAAGATGAAGTAGATAAGGCTAAACTGAGCTAGGAGTTTTAGAGGATCAGAAGGTACTTATAAATGTGTATTGACTGCATCACACTTTAAGGATACTGATGAACTAAAGAACATATAAAAGAGATGAATAAGAAATCACAACTTTATACTCACCATTTACTTCATCATCCATACCATCCAGTCCTCCACTACTGATTGGTCCTATGAAATCCAATCTTTGTCTGGCAGGTGAGCTTTTGGTCCACCATTCTCACTATAACTTGACACTCAGAATCATTTTGCATGATAGACTATCTCTTATATGTTTGTCATAAAAGATCTTTTCTGGAGTTTCTCATTTGTCATGTGGGCCCTGTAGATAGACTTTGCACATCATTTATTTGCTGAATCGTGGACTATAACAAAACATCAAAGGACATTCAGCTCCATTAATTTTTATTACAGTGACTCACATGTTAATTTTGTGATTTGTATTCTTGTTTCTTTTGAAGACAGCAGGTACAACATGAGTAGTTATCATGTTTTAAAATTCCTCTTGTTCTTCTGGGGACCATCCAACTTTGTGATGTTACTAAGAAGAAAATTCAGCCTGAGGTGCATATCCTTTGTAGTGGTACGTGAATAGTTCTTTATTTTGATCTTCCATTCTGATTTAATTTTACCTGTATGTAAATTGGACAATCTTTTTTTTTTTTTGGATAGTGCTGATGCTATAAATTCTATATTGGCAGTTCTGTTGCTTATGTTTTCTTCATCAGATGCACCTCATGTATACCTTCCCCAGATTTTTAAATATACGTAAGGAGACACTACTTATAAGCAAGATGTATTTGGTCAACCTAGTAGCATTTAGAAATATATACACAGACTCATACTATTTAGTTTTAGCAGGGACCATTGAAATTATCTAGTCCAATATCATTATTTTACAGATGATGAAACTAGAACAAAGGAAGATTAAATGACTTACCCTAAATGAAACACATAATAGTAGGTAAAACCACTTAGTTTACCAAAACTTTTTAAATTGTGCAGTAGGGATAAAGGAAAAGCATATAAAATACATTTTAGTAATTAGCTTGACTATAAACATTAAGATATAACATGTCAAAATTTGAAAATGCTCATACTTAAGTGTTCATTATTAATAATTTTAGTACTTTAAATTGTTAATAATTTTCCAATCTTAAGGACTTCAGTTCATTGACAAAGCTGGGAAAGCAAATAGCTGTTTCAGAAAATTTCAGACTTGAAGAAAACTGAAGAAATTTAACTAGGATTTTTATTATGGTTTCTATAAATTGTTAACATTGTCAGATGCTGTTCTTCTTTGTCTTTAAAGAGTTGTTTTTTATGCTATACTTCAATCTCTAAACTACATCAAATATTTCATAAGTGGTATAGGCTACAAAAAGTAAACTAATATCCCGGTCTGGTATAATGAACAAAGGATTAGTCTTACAGTCAGGAAGAACTTAGTTCAAATCTTATCTCTAATATAAATTGTTTGACTTTAGGAAAATAAATTAAATGATTAAAGTAACAATAATAATAAATAAAGTACTTTAAGGTTTACAGAGGAGCTTACCAATATTATCACAATTTATCCCCACCACAACCTAGAGAGGCACAATTATTACCACCTTTTTTCAGATAAGTAAACTGAAAGAAACAAAAGTTAAATGATTTTCTTTGGGTCACCTAGTTGGTAAGTGTCTGAGGTAGGGTTTGAACTCAAACTTTCCTAAGTTCAGGTGCTATATTCTGGACATTGTACCACTTAGCTGCTTTGAAATAACTCTGCTGCTTCCTATAGGTCCCTGGACCATAGGTTAGAAACCATTACCCTATAGCAGCATTTCCTGTTTAGGAGTCTGTAACATTGATCCAAGAGATTCATGTTAAAATGTTTTAAAGTATCTTAAGCAGCATATCATTTCTGAATTATATGACAAATGTATGCTTTCCCTTTGTGACGAGCATGTGCATTTTATTAAGGGTATTTGTTCTTGAAGTCCTAAACTTCTATGACAACCAGAATTCAAAAGTCAGTTAAAAAACAAAAAAATCTATAAACTGATATTTACTGATCCTAAGATCTTCTCCCCTAAGTACTCCTCCCCTACCTCCCATGCTACTGGCAAGGAGGGTACACTAATAGACTTGACACAATGACTTGACACAAACTTACATCAAAACTTATACCCATACCTTAGACCCTTCTACCTCCTTCCAATGCTATCGAGGCTTCACACTGCAAAAGTATGTTTTGAGTGCTAAAGACAGCCCTCAATCACAATCTTAGCACCACTGCTACAAAACACTGATAGTGGAATAGGTAAAATTAAAGCTATCTATAGGCATATGAAAAAATACTCTAAGGGACTACTGATTAGAGAAATGCATATCAAAAAAATTCTGAGGTACTACTTCAAACCTACCAGATTGGCTAGCATGACAAAACAGTAAAACAATTAATGTTGGAGAAGATGTGGGAAAAATTGGAACACTAATGCATTGTTGGTGAAGTTATGAACTAATCCAACCATTCTGTTGAGCAATTTGGAACTATGCCCAAAGAGCTATAAAGCTATGCACACTGTTTGTCCTAGCAATACCAATTCTAGGTCTGTAACTTAAAGAAATGGTAAAAATGGGAAAAGGACTCACATGTACAAAAATGGCTAACAAGTTGTGGTATATGAATGTAATGGAATATTCTTGTGCTATGAGAATTGATGAGCAGAAAAACCTGGAAAGACTTACATGAACTGATGCTGAGTGAAGTGAGCAGAACCAGAACATTCTATATAGTTAACAGTTACATTGTTTGATGACTAACTTTCATAGACTTGGCTCTTCTCAACAATATGCAAGAATCTAAGACAACTCCAAAAGACTCATGATGGAAAATACCATCCACATCCAGAGAAAGAACCATGGAATCTGATTGTAGATCAAAGCATACTATTTGATCACTATTTTTTCTTTCCTTTTGTTTCTTCTTTGTCATGGTTCTTCCCATTGATTCTAATACTTCTTTACAACATGACTAATGTGGAAATATGCTTAATATGAATGTATATAGAGAGCCTATATCAGATTGCATGCCATCTTGGGAAGGGGGAGAGGAGGTGGAGAAAAATTGAAAACTCAAAGGCTTATGGAAGTAAATGTGAAAAACTAAAAATAAATTAATCAATTAAAAATTAAAAAGAGAATTTCTATTCTTTGATCGAGTACAAAATTTATCTTTTAAAACTGTGAAAAGTTAATAGATTTTAAAAAATGATATGCTGGTGCTTAACAACATTAAAGGGGCAACAGGAATTAGTGGCTTAAAATGATGAAATAGTCATGTACCCAATGGGATCTAATTCAAACATCATTATATTATTATAACACATTAGAGAATTATATCCCTGCAGCAATCATCACAATCCAGTCCATTAGGCTTCAAGTGAAAGCATTCGTATCACTAAGAACAAGATTACTGTATATTATTTCTGTATATTATTTCTCTCTCTTCCAAGTGCTTATTAACAAAAGGAAATTCTGATAATGTTCAATTCAATTCAACAAACTTTTAAAAGTGACTATTTTATGTTTAGCACATGGATGCAAAGCTAAAGTAAAATGGTCACTAGTCTCAATGAGCTTACGATTTAATGAGGGACAAAAGACAACTACACAAATAACTTGAAAACCACTATTTCATATAATATAATTGTGTAAAGGAAGAAACTAAGCAAAAAAAATACAGAACATTTGAAATGGGAAAACTACCTTATAACTGACTAGGAGGAGGATGTGCCAAGGAATAAGTCATGAATCATCAAATAGGCTGAGATTAAAAGAAACAAGGAGATTACTATGGGCAGATATATGAAGAGAGACCATTTCAAATATGGGCTAAACACAAAAATACATGGAGACAGACAAGGCAAGAATTAGATGGGGAACAGTTTGGCTGGAATATACTTTTGCAAGGAATACAAGTACATGATAAATCTAGAAAGATAAGTTGGAACCACACTATGGAGGTATTTGAGTGACACACTAAAAATTTTTGTGTTGTATTTGGGAAAGAATGGGAAGTCAGTGAAGCTATGAGGGCAGGGAAATAACATGATAGAACAGATATATAAAGAAAGTTACTTTGGCACAAGTATGAGAGATGGACTGGATGGGAGATAGATTGAAAACAGAAACTAAACAAGTAGAAATTTAGTTCTAAAATAGGATAGTATCAGAGATAATAGAATGGAGAAGAAATGTAATACATTAAAATAGTGGTTATGAACATCTTTCCTAAATCTGTCTTGTGAATCACATTGTCAGATACTTCATTTGCATTTTGCAATAAAGTAATTGAATATTTTAAAGTCACTTATTAATAACAAGAGAAATTACATCAACCCCTTTTGTTCAATGTGTCAACACTACCAATTAACAACTTCTTTTTTCATTGCTTCACACATCAATTATAATTAACTGCTAATTGAGGTTTCCAAAAGACAAATTAAATTACCAAGGAGATATAGAGAAAAAGTGTTCACTGTAACTGTGATTGAATTATCAGATACTCACCAGCAAGAATACAAATGTAGATATCACAAACTATAATGGTAATTTCTAAAGTACTAAGTTATACACTTTATTTTACTCCAGTACTCAGATCTAAAGATAACCATGATCAGTGTGTCTTAGCCAGGTGGTACTAAGCTTCAGGATGAAGGATGTTCAGATAGTCAAGTTCTTTTCAGTTTAGAGTACCTCCCAAAATTTAGTCATTCTTAAAATGATATCAATAGTGAGTATGGCTTAAAATTTCCAAACAGAATATTGATATTCATCAAGTCCTTCAGGTTTTTTTGAAAAAGTGTTTTGTATCCATCAGAACCTTCCATGCTGCTCTCATTGTATTTGTATGAGGATTTTTTATAGTAGAGGTAGTAGAGAACTGTTGTATGGATAACTCTGCTACCTCTTCTCCATCATGGTGCTATGTGGACATACTTAAGTGATTTTTTTCATGTCTAAAGGCCAATATTTTAGATCTCTTAATGGATAATATAACCCATCTAATTATCTGATGATTATATCATAACAATATTATATTATCATATTACAGTAATATATCAAAAGATTATTCTCATCCTTAACTCACCAGTGGAGAAGAGGCCAAAGGATAAGAACAAACTGTCCTCAAATAATTATAAACTAATACTAAAAATGACTAATTATATGAATACAATCAAAATCACTGAGGTTTTCTCTCATACCCAGACACATATATACACACACAGAGATATATTTATATACACATGTGCACATAAATATACATACATATGGATGACAATCAACTGAAAAAAATGGCTAGAAAAATTGAACATAAATACAATGAACTATTATGGTAATATTAAAAAGTAATAGAGATGAATTCAGAGAATCATAGGAAAACATCAAAAATAAATGAACAAATGTAGAATGAAGTTAGTAGAAAACAATATCCAAAATTACTGTTGAAACATAAATGTAAAAAATAATAAAATGAAATTAAAAGATGGGTAATTATAATGACCAAGCTTTGGAAAAAGAATTGGAAAAATGCACCTCGCTCCCTCCATTCAGAATGAGAAAATGTGAGTATGAATTATTGCATATTCTGTATACCCTCATATTTCTATGCCCTCACAACTGTTCTCCAGACCTTGACTGACCTCGAGTCATGCTAACTGGGGAGACCCTACTTCCTGCTTTTTAACTCATTTTGGTAACGGCGGCCAAATCAACACTACTATTGTTTCTGGATGGCTCCATTCATCATCCCTTTGATTTTGCCCTCTATTTATGACTTATTTTATGTATTTCCTCTATTTATTGGAGGAGCTCCTTGAGGACGGGAACTGTTTTTCTTTTGTTTTATGTCATCAACATTAAACATGGTGTTAGGGAATAGTAAAAACTTGATATTTATTAATTTATTTATTCAGACACTTATTAATTCATATTGTCAGATATGATAGATAATTTAATTAATTTAGGTGAATTGCTATTTTTTTTCCATTTAAAAAATCCATTAAGGGTAGCTTACTTGGTATGGTACATGAAGCATATATTTGGAAACTGATATAATATAAAAACAAAAGCAATAAAGAAAAACATAATAATTATAGATAACTAAAGCATTTGGCCCATCAATTTAAAATTCATCTAATATTTGTTGCAAAAAATATTCAATCATCTCATTAATTTGATTGAAAACAAAATTAGAAAAAGGATTTTTCATTATTCCACAGATGGTTCATCATAAATTATTTCTGGGACTATCTCTTTCCCTACTCAGAAATGAATTTTTAATTTGTAAGTTTGCTGAGTTAAATGATCTTGCCTTTTCTTAATGATAAACATTTTCTATTCATATGGACTTTGCCACTCAATTTATAAAGGGTATATTTGGAGGACATTCATTATTAATTTCAATCTAAAAATTGTAAGCTAACATAAGAGGATTCCTTGAAGAGGTTTTCAGTGAATATATCAGTTTAAAAAATGTTTGTACTGTGTCAACACAGAATTGTAAATGTTAAAAGTATCTATGTATATCTCACATAAGTGCGTGTGTTTCTGTGTGTATTTTAAATATGCACTAAGAATAAAATATATGTTTAACTTGAAATGATGCCCAGGCTGTTTTTTTCATTATGTCTCTTCACATAATGTCAAGAGGTTATTTCTCCTTGATCTATTTTATTTTTATTAATTTATTTTATTTGTTGTTTATAGAATAAAACAAGGATTTCCATAACATAATACAATAAAAAATGATTGCAAATGAAACTGCCAATCTACTATGCACAACTTGCTATTTCTTTCAAATATACAAGAAACTTATCATAGAAAATTTTTCTGCTATTTTCAAGGTTAATTTCATTTGACATTTTCTTATTCTTTTTTTCAGTCTTTTGATTTTAATTTTTTTTACTCTCTCATAGAGTAATTAATTTCTACTTAGTTCTTTCTAAGTTTTAAGGAATGTATTGTGAGGGTAAGTATTTGTATGTCTTGTTCATTCTACTCCTAATCTTTCCTCTATATCTTATTTCTTTTCCATTTCCTACTTCTAGTACTCTCATTCCAGTTGAAAAATGATTTTTAATTCTTAAATTATATATATGTATACATATGTATGTGTATATATAAATATATATGTATACATACATATATAAATATAAATATATATATATATTTATATATATAATTTCTTCCTGAAATAATAGTTGAAATTCTGTTCACTATATTTTTAAGCTTAATTTGTGGTTTATGTTTTTTATTTGTTCTCCCCTTCTGAGTTTATGTTTTGAGCATTCAGTCTATCCATCAATCAATCAATATTTATTAAAACCCTATGTGCCAGGTAGCAAGGAGCCTGTAACTATACAATAGGCAAAAAGAAGTCCCAGATTCAGTAGGGATAAGATTGATACTCTGAAAGAAACAGGAACAAGAACAGGAAGTGACAACACTTTTATTTGTAGCACAAAGCTGAGTTGTAGGTAGAAGGCACTAGTAGTGGTTCTCAACCTTCCTAATGCCTTGACCCTTTAATACTCATATGTGGGCATATCTGCATGTGGGCAGACTTGTCTGGAGATGGATAGAGGAGCAGTGTCTCTGTTCCTAAGACCATCAGAAATATGTGTTTTCCAATGGTGTTAGGCGACCTCTATGAAAGGGTCATTAGACCCCCAAAGGGGTCGCGACCCACAGGTTGAGAGCCGCTGATTACTAGAGAGAAACAAAAGCTAGTAGCAGCTTCATAGAGGCAACTGATAGTCATGTGGATAAAGTGCTGGTCCTAAAATCAAGAAGACCTATGTTCAAATAAGACCTAAGACTGTTACTAGCTGTGTATCCTGAGCAAATCACTTATGCTCCATTTGCCTCAGTCTCTTCAACCATAAAATGAAGACAAACTCATCTATCTTGCAAGGTTGTTGTGAGAATCAAGTGAGACAATGTTTAAAAATGCTCATCACAGTGCCTTGCACATAGCAGACATTATATAAATGTTAATTTCCTTTCTTCCGTTCTTTCTTTCCTTCCTACCCTCCCTCAAGCTTGTTCTCAGATTCAACTCTCAGATTTGTGTGGTCTGCAGGTGAATAACCTGGGCAGTGACTCTAAAAAGGCAAAGACAATGGCTCATTTGCTCAAGCTGGGGGGAGCAGTAATTCACTAGAACTCCAACCTAGGGCAAATCTAGTTTTGTCGCCTAGAGTCATACTTGATTCAGGAACTTAAAAACTCATATATGTAGAGCACTAATCAGATATCAGCCTGAATCAGATGGACGGCCCTGAAGTCCTTGAATAACAAAGTGCTCAGTAACTAGAAAAAGCAGTATGAGAACACAAGAGAATTAAAAACATGACCAAGCAAAGAAGAAACATTCCTATTGTAAGTGCATAACGCTTCCTCCTAACACAAAATCCCAGTTCTGGAAGACTGGAAGAATGGGCAACCCAGCTCCCATGCACACACAAAAAATATTCTAACTTAAAGGGCTGTTATAGTGTCAGGAATACGTAGTACCTGGCAGATAGTAGTGATTTAATAAATATTGATTGATTGATAGGTTGATTGAATGCCCAAAAGACAAATACAGAAGGAGAAAATGAATAAAAAACAAAAAACAAAAAGAAAGAAAACACTACAGACTACACTTAGAAAAATAGATTGAACACAAGTTCAACTAATATTCCTGGAAGAAATGAAGCTGGCAGGCTCTGTGCAATGTCCTCCAGGCCAGACTCTATTCCAAGTATCCTAATCAACAAATATTTATGAGGCATCTATTATGTTCCAGGCATTGTTCTAAGGGATTTTTTATGCAACTATGAAAAAAAGAAACGCAGTCCCTGCTTTCAAGGAGCTTACAATATAATGCAGAACACAACACATAAAAGAAAACTAAAAAACTGAGGAAGAGGGAGAAGGGGGAGGCATGGTAGAGATGGTGGAAAATTCAAATATGTCCAAAATGAGTGCTTTTGCAGGGAAGTGTGTAGACATATGAAGAGCTGTGAATCTTGTTCCTTTTCCTTAAATGGAGGAGCTTATAATTCCATATTTCAATGGAGATTTGATCTTTCAAGGATGATAAGATCTTCCAATGAGTTTGCTGGGGGCATAGTGGAGAAGCCAACAAAGTTCAAAATGAATGAAAACAGATAGGAAATATCTGAGGAGACCTCTCTCTCCTAAGTGCTAAGACCTCTGGTTCTCCCTGTGTAGAGCTGGGCTAGAAAAATGACTCAGGATTTTCTTTGGATTTCTTCATCAAAGCAAATGTGTTTTTCTTTCTAGGTGTTGACTGGAGTAAATGGGGAAGGGGTGAGGTGGAGTTAGAGCTGGTTTATATTGTTTTCTTGCAACCCTGACTGCTCTCTCATTGTATCAATCCTAGCAAGACAGGCTTCAGAAGCTTTAAGTATGGAACTAGGAATTTTTTTGTGTGTTTGTCATTCAGATATCAATGCCATTAAATTCACAGGGACTCAACCTGTGAGTTGAGTCAATATAATGCAGGGCTGACCATCAGAATCTAAATAATTTTGGCAACAATTCTTTTCAAAGTCAGGCTGGAATTCTGTTCTGCTTTATTGGAGGGAATACTCACATTGATGAAATCATGGATCTTTTGAAGTCAAGAAGTAAGAAGTAACAAAAGCAAAGTAGTAAACATTATGTTAATTGATTATCCATCCCTTCCTATTCCTAACTCAAATTAAAACATAAGAGCACAGGGGCAGAGCCATGATGGCTACATAGAAGAAACAAAGTTCCACAGCTCCCACATAACCACCTCCAATACCCATAAAATATGACTCTAAACAAATTTGAGGTCTCCAAAACTCACAAAAAATACAGAAAAACACATCTCACCTGAAGGCAGCTAAGCGGGAAGGGCTCGTCACAGCCCTGGGAGCCAAAACCAACATAACCTGAAACCACGGTGTGGCCCTGGGGTGGTCAGGATGAGCCACAGCTGGAATCTTCAGGAGAGTGGATCAGCTGTAGCTGTGGCAGTTTCTAGAATTATCAAGCCATAAGAAACAAGGACAAAGTGAAAGGTCAGTGAAACTCAGCTAAATTTGGGGAAGAAAAGCAGTCTGGCCAAACTGCCTCCAGGGTAAGGAAGTAGCAGAAGTGGCAGCCCTGCAGCCACCTCCACATGGCTGCTTCAGACCTCCTGGCCTGTAGACTGCAGGGGGAGCCAAGTGATCGTTCAGAGGATAAGTGCACTTGCGTTGAGCAGCCTGGATCCGGATCAAAGTCTTGGGTGGTGGTTCTCAGGTGCATTTTCAGTGAGCCAAAGCTGGTGGGGGCTGAAAAAAAAGATGGCCTCCCAATAGCTCTGATAGCTGCAAAAAACTCAGCAATTTGGGACAGCACTTTTCCCTCTGTAAGCAGAGTTCCGCAGAGCTAAAAATTCAAGTAATTGACTAGCAATATGAGTAAGCAAAGGAAGCAAAGTAAGAATAGCAATCAAACTCTAGATTCCTTCATGGGGGACAAAAAGGATCAAAGCATGGAACGGGAGGAAGACAACATAATCAGAACTCCCACACCAAAAGCTTCTAAAAAACATGAAGGCCTACTACAAGCCATAGATCAGCTTAAGAAGGATTTTGAAAACCAAATAAGAGAAGTGCAGGAAAAATTGGGAAGAGAAATGAGAATGATGTCAGAAAATCATGAAAAGAGAGTCAACAACTTGACTGAAGAAAATAACACCTTAAAAAATAGATTAAGTCAAATGGCAAAAGAGGTCCAAAAAGCCAATGACGAGAAGAATGCCTTAAAAAGTTGGCTTTGCCAGATGGAAAAAGAATCTCAAAAGCTTTCTAAAGAGAATAATTCCTTCAAAATCAGAGTAGAGCAAATGGAAGAAAATGACTTTATGAGAAATCAATACTATTAAACAGATACAAACAAATGAAAAAATAGAAGGCAATGTGAAATATCTCCTGGAAAAAACCACTGACCTGGAAAATAGATTCAGGAGAGACAATTCAAAATTTATTGGACTACCTGAAAGCTGTGATAAAAAAAAAAAGAACTTAGAAAACATCATTCAAGAAATACTCAAGGAAAATTGCCCTGATATTTTAGAACCAGAGGGCAAAATAGAACTTGAAAGAATTCACTGATCACCTCTTGAAAAAGATTCCAAAAAGAAAACCCCTAGGAATATTATAGCCAGGTTCTGGAATCCCCAGATCAAGGAGAAAATATCACAAGCTACCAAGAAGAAACAATTTGAATACTATAAAAACACAATTAGGATAATCCAGGATCTAGCAGCTTCTACATTAAGAACTGAAGGGCCTGGAATAAGATATTCCAGAGATCAAGGGAGCTAGGATTAAAACCAAGAATCGCCTACCCAGCAAAACTGAGCATAATATTCCAGGGGAAAATATGGGCATTCAGTGAGGTGGAGGATTTTCAAATATTCTTGCTGAAAAAACCAGAAATGAAAAGAAAATTTGACACTCAAATACAAGAAGCATGAGAAGGTAAACATGAAAAAGAAATCATAAGGAACTTATTGAAGTTGAACTATTTACATGCCAACATGGAAAAATGGTAACTGTAACTTATGAAACTTTTCTCAGTATGAGGATAGGTGAAGGGAATACAAATGTAT